>JARQOC010002818.1:0-21534 GCA_033576535.1 Allobates femoralis | reverse complement strand
CTCCTCTATTCTTATCCCTTACTTTTTCCCTCCCTTCTGCCCATCCATTTTTCCCCTCCTTTCCAATTTCCCTTTTCTTGCTTTTCCCTCTGCTGAGAAGCATAAGGTGCCCCTCCCCCCACTTGTGGGGATGACGCTGAAGATAGTTTCACTCAAAAAAAAAGGGGTTTTTAAATTTCCCCAATAAAGCTCTCATACTTGGGGAGAGGGGCCCTTAAATCCAAGGCAGACATCTTTTTGTGTACGGGAAATTTCTAAACCTTTTAGAGCCTGATAATTTAGGTTACCCCACAAAACATTTCCTCAGCTCTTTTTTCCCAAATCACCCAGATAAGAAAAGGGCGGGTTTTTGGTAATTATGGTGAGAAACTCCATACATTTTCAGCGATCAAAGCCAAGCAAAAATCCTGCGGGTCGTTCCCATATCCCTGACATCTTGATTGGCGGTGAAGCCCTTCCCCTTTATTAATGTTTAGGGCACCAAAAAAAAGGGGCCAAATCAGGTTTTTAGATCCCTTTTTAAAAACTGATTAAAAGGGAATTCGCATGGGCGGGGGGTTCTTTGTGGTGACCTTAATTTGGTCCCTTTGATCGAGACCTGGATGTGTCGTCCCCCCCCTCGGGGAGGATTTAAATTTTTTTGGCCCCTTTTGGGTGCCGTGAATTCCGCCTCCACAACATCTGGAGCTATATGCCCCGCATCAGAGAGAGATTTCTCCTTCTATTCCCAAAGACCCAGTTTAAAAATTTCCAGGATAGATCCCCTTCCTTAGTTGATGGAGCTGCGCTGGATGCCTGTGTCTTTTGGGAAGTGGGTCTGATCACTTGGTCAGATCATGCGCCAGGTCGTTGGAGGTGGTTTTTGGGGCGCAAACAAAAACCCTACTCGCACGTTGGAGGCTAAATGTGAATCTCTTGTCTGGGGGGAAAAAAGTCAGTTCCCAAGACTTTAAGGCAAAACATATCGGACATTTTTATCCTCAACGACACAGGCGACATGCCCGGGATATGACCCCTGTGGGAGTCACATAAAAGCAGTCATGAGGGGAGGGCTTATTCAGAAGGCCTCACAATTAAAGAAAAGCCGAGATCAGTTGGGGGCTGGTCTGATTTCAGACCTGAGTCGTCTTGAGGAACTGAACGGGGTCTGATCCTGCTCGCAAACATACCTCCCCCAAATCCTTTTATTTTGGAATCGGGCTAAGAGCCCTTATGTTTTAAAAACTATAAAAAAAAATCTCAGGCGAGCCAAGATTTTCTTACTATGCTGCGGGGGTGAAAAAAGCAGGGGAAACTCCAAGCTGGGAGAAAAAAAAAGAAGCTGCAACGACCATGATCGAGTCCCCTGAAGCGTCAGATGGGAAACTAGTGCAAACCCACTGATATAGTTGAGGTTTTGGCACAATTTTTTGAATCACATATATAACATGAAAGAGTCCAAAATACTACACACCCAACCCAAGGGAAATAGATGACTTCCTTACCTCATTTAAAACCCCCCATCAAATAACGGAAGAGCAACTCACGATATTAAACGAGCCCTTTACAGAAACTGAAATTATTAAAATTATTAATTTTTTTACTAAGTCCTTATCCGCGCCCGGCCCAATGGGTTTCCCCAACTTTATATTACAAACCTTTTTTCCCCTGATTTGGCCCCCTTTTCTCTTACGAACTTTCGCCACTGGCCCCCTGGAGGGGGCAATCCCCCCGCTTCCTTGGAAGGACAATCACCCATACCCAAAACCGGGGGGAATTATTTTTTCCCTTTTTAAAGGCCAAAATTTCCCAAACGCCCTAAAAATTTTTTTTAAAAATTGGGCCAGCCGGGGGTGGGACCTTTCTTTCAAAAAACCACACGACGAACCTTTGTTTTTAAAAGGGGCCAGAAGGGGTGGGGGTTTTGGGGTTTTGGGTGAATGTTAAAAGGGGTTTTTTGGGGGTGAACAAGGCAAAAAAGGTTTGGGGTTTAAATCTTATTTGGGGCCCCCAAATTTAAACGGGGTCTTGGGAAAAGTTTCCTGCTTTTTCCCAGTTAAAAAACTTTTTGTTACCCAAGGGGCCCCTTACTGGGCTGGGGGGTCCTGTTGGGAATTTCAAGGGGGAAATTTTGGTCAGGGGGCCACAAAAATAAAAACCTAATTTAATTTCTCTGGTTTTCCCCGGCCGGGCTTTTGGGGTTTGGGTGGGGTTTCCCCCAAAAAACTAAACCCTATATTAAACCGGTGGAAGGGTTTTCCCCCTTTCCCCTTTTTGTCCCGGGGGAAAGGGGAAAGCCATGTCATATGGGCCTTTTTGGGGGTTTAATAATTTCCCTTATCCTTTTAAATTCCCCCCAAGGGAAAATCATTTAGGGTTTTTGGGAAAAGCCAATTGGGGAATTTGGGCCCTTTTTGGTTCGGGTTCCCCCCCGCGTGTGGGGAACTTTTGGAAAACCCTTCCCCCTATGTTGGGGGTTCTTTTAAAAGATTGTTTTCTGGGGCCCTTTCCGGCCTTGGAAAAAAAGTCCCCGGTTTTTCCCGGGTCTCCCCACTTTTTCCCCCTTTCCCCAACAGCCCCACGATTCTAATTTTATGCCAAATTCCCCCCTTACCCCAAAACTTTTGGGCCCCCCCCTTTTAACGGCTGCTAGATTGTCCTTGGCTGCTTGCTGGAGAGAGGAGTCCCCCCCAATCTGGCAGAGGTCACATCTACAATTAATTATATCTGTGCCCATGAATATTACTTGGCGCTGAGTCTCCCGGACAGAAAACAGACCTAAAACGGCGTGGCGGATCTGGGCCTCTCACCCTATTGGCAACCCCTGTACCTTTATAAAAAAATGTTTATTATTTGTTTCTCATAACCTTGGTTTGTCTATTTTATCATGACATGAATACGGGATTTCTTGTAATGGGCATTTTAATGTAATTTTCCTTGGTGGGCATGCTACAAATTATGCTTAGCTCTTCTAATGAGAGCAATTCTACCCCCCCCCCTCTTCTCCCCCGCCTCCCCTACCTATAGTTGAAGAAAGGCTTTGAGTTATACTAATGTGGTTGGCCTGTGTAGGTTGTAACATTTTTGTGATTTTTGTATGTTTATCTTGAAACTTGTTCAATAAAAACTTATTGACTCTAACATTAATGGAGCACAATGAAACACTCATAATGGAGCTATAAATACTACAACGTCAATGTTAATTCGAGGAGCAAATGATCAAATACGGATATCAGCAAACCTGAATTGCGGAAAAAGACCTAAAGGAAAAAGGGAAAGAAAAGGGGGGAAGGAGGGAAAGAGAGGGAGAGGAGGACAAATCAGCTTAAACATTCAAGAACCTTCAAACCTACAAAAAGAAAAATAGAAGTGAACAAAAGTCACTTATAGGGGCAGAGGACCAGAACACCAAACTAATCTGGTGAACAATAAGGTCCAAGTCACCAACAGGAAGCATCCATGGAGCAAAGGATAAACAAATTCCTCAGACGGTCTCCCACTCTGGATCCAACCACCTTCTGTTAGGAGGACGAGACGAGGACTTGGACTTATCCGTGAGGGCTGATGATCTGGAGTCAACAAATCCCATCTCTGTAGCAATTTGGCAGCTTGTTCCGGCAGAGAACATGAGGAAGTAGATCCATCTTTACGTATCAGCAATCTTGTAGGAAAGCCCCAACGGTAAAGGGATTCCCTTATCACGCAGCCGCAGCACAGCAGTGTAGGGGCAAAGGCCCTCCTGAGTGCAAGGGTGCCCGGAGAGAGATCTGGATAGACTGAGAGATTGGCAAATTTAGCAGGAAGAGAAGGATTGCCTCTCAGAGCATGCAGAAAGTCTTCTTTTAATTCAAAGAAGTGTATGCGAGCTAGGACGTCTCTGGGGATGGAGGGGCCCAGGGCGGCAGGCTTTGGCACACGATGAATGCGGTCAATAATTATGTTTTTCTTTCCACATGAGGCATAGCTGCCATAATAAAATCCTGTAAAAAGGACCTTAGCTTTGCAGGCAGGACGGACTCTTCAACTCCTCTCAATTTGATATTATTCCTCCTAGACCTGTGCTCAAGATCCAGGGTCTTAGGGTGCCTTCACATTAGTGTCCCCCCTCCGCAGCGTTCTGCGGAGGGGATCCGCAATGTGAATGCAGCACCGCAAGCCCCTATGTTTTAGAATGGGAGGGCACGGTGCTGCGCTTGACAGCGCATGACCGTGTGCACCCATTCACTCCCATATGTGATCTGTGCGCAGGCGGATGCCTGCGCACAAATCACACACTCCTGCCCGCACCAGAGACGCAACATGTTGCGTCCCTGGTGCAGGCGAGAGTGTGTGATCTGTGCGCAGGCATGCGCCTGCGCACAGATCACATATGGGAGTGATGGGTGCGCACGGTCATGCGCTGTCAAGCGCAGCACCGTGTGCTCCCATTCTAAACATAGGGGCTGCAGTGCTGTGTTTCACATTGCGGATCCCCTCCGCAGAACGCTGCGGAGGGGAATGCTAATGTGAAGGCACCCTTAGCCTGTGTCTTAGAAGCAGATTGCTGAAGGGATTCATCTGCATCCCAAAGCTCATTATGTGAGGTGGTCAGTTCTGCTAACTTGCGTTCCAGATGATCAGTACGGGCCAGCAGTTCCTCCACATCTCCCTTAATCTCCGCCAACATGTTGCGCATATCCTCCTGAAGTGATGTGCGGAGAGAGGCCAGCATGTCTCTCATAATGCCCTTAGTAATTGGGGCTTCAGCCTGCTCCTGGGCGAGGGAGCTAGCAGGAGGCTGAGATTCCCTCCTTGCAGCACGGGCAGCGTGTGGGGAGAAGGAGGCGCCATGTTTAGTGTGTCGGCAGGAAGCCAGGCGTCGACAAAGAAATCAGTTACCCGCTTAGCCTGCTCACGTGCTGAGGGTCTGGACTTCCCCATAGACCCACCGGGGTTACCGGAGGACCTGGACGAATGAAAGGAGCCGGGGAGACCTCCAGGAAAGGTGCTGTGAGACGCTTCTAGCATCAAGGATGCGGAGCTCCCGCTCTATGCAACCGCCATCTTCAGCAGGCAAGCCACGTCCCCGTGTATCTTTAGTTCTTAGGTACACTGCAACAAAAAAACCTTTTGTCACTACCGTAGTTATTTGGTTTGAATTCTCCTTATATTTGTATAGGGTGCAGTACTTACATCCCCTTTTTTATGATTCAATGTATGTCTGGACCATTACAGCGTGAACTATGCTCCATTCACACGTTCAGTTTTTGGTCTGTTTTCTTCTCATCAGTATTTGTAGCCAAAATCAGGAGTGGGTGATTGATACAGAAGTGGTGATTGTGTTTCTATTATACTTTTCCTCTGATTGTTACACTCCTGGTTTTGGCTACAAATACTGAGGAAAAAAACTGACCAAATACTGAGGTAAAAAAAACATCAAATACTGAGGTAAAAAAATTCACCAAATACTGAGGTAAAAAACCCACCAAATACTTAGGTAAAAAAAACACCAAATACTGATGTAAAAAAACTCACCAAATACTGAGGTAAAAAAAATAATCACCAAATACTGAGGTAAATACCAAATACTGAGGTAAAAAACTCACCAAATAGGTAAAAAAAAAACACCAAATACTGCGGTAAAAAACTCACCAAATACTGAGATAAATAACTCACCAAATACTGAGGTAAACAAACGCACCAAATACTGAGGTAAAAAACTCATCAAATACTGAGGTAAAAAACTCACCAAATACTGAGGTAAACAAACGCACCAAATACTGAGGTAAAAAACTCACCAAATACTGAGGTAAAAAAAACCTCACCAAATACTGAGGTAAAAACTCACCAAATACTGAGGTAAAAAACTGACCAAAAACCAGTAACATATTTAGAAAGAGGCGGAGATATGGAAAGAGCAGTGCTGGAGAAAAGAAGCTAGGTGGATACTTAGTCTGAATACTCGCCAACCAGCAGGATTAAATCTACGTACCGATTTGACATATTTTTATTAGGATTTTTTCAGTGATGGGAATGTGTGTTTGATGATTTATAAATATTAATATATATATTCTATCACTGTTTTTCTTCTTTGTAAAAGACAGCGCATATGAAACTGTTGTTATATTAAAATTTCTCTTTAGGTATTTTATACATCAGTGCATATGTTGCTATAATCTTATTTGTGTGATTAGCTTTGTTTTATAACATGCCTTTTTTTTGTGTAGCTGTTTTGTGAGGTTCTCTTCAAACCTTGCACTAATTGTATAATTATCATCACATGTATACATTATGGGGAGGGTGGGATTTTTAATGCTATATATATGTATTGATTATTTGCACCATGTATGCTCACGACTAAAGTGTGTTACCGAAACGCGTCCAGCGTTTAGGGGCTTGTCCCCTTTGATATTTTATTCTTCATAATGCAAAAATAAATTTCCAAAAAAAATGAAGATTGCATCGCCTGGCTGGATTTTTTTTCTTGTTTTATCTGAGGATTTGGACGATCCTATTCAGCTGTGAACGGTTTCAAGGTATTTCAATGAAGCACTATTCACCTTCCCTTCTCCTTCAACAAATCACCAAATACTGAGGTAAAAAACTGACCAAATACTGAGGTAAAAACTCACCAAATACTGAGTGAAAAATGCACCAAATACTGAGGTACAAATCACCAAATACTGAGGTAAAAACTCACCAAATAATGAGGTAAAAATCAACAAATACTGAGGTAAAAATCACCAAATACTGAGGTAAAAAATCACCAAATAATGAGGTAAAAAACTGACCAAATACTGAGGTACAAAACTCAACCAAATACTGAGTGTAAAAACGCACCAAATACTGAGGTAAAAATCACCAAATAATGAGGTAAAAATCACCAAATACTGAGGTGAAAAACTCACCAAATCCTGAGGTAAAAAAACTCCTCACCAAATACTGAGGTAAAAAAACTCACCAAATACTGAGAAAAAAAATCACCAAATACTGAGGTGAAAAACACACCAAATACTGGGGTAAAAATCACCAAATAACGAGGTAAAGAACTCACCAAATACTGGGGTAAAAAAAACTCCTCACCAAATACTGAGGTAAAAAACTCACCAAATACTGAGTTGAAAAACTGACCAAATACTGAGATACAAAACTGACCAAATACTGAGGTAAAAATCACCAAATACTGAGATAAAAAAAATCACCAAATACTGAGATAAAAATCACCAAATACTGAGGTGAAAAACGCACCAAATACTGAGGTAAAAATCACCAAATAATGGGTAAAAATCACCAAATAATGGGGTAAACAACTGACCAAATACTGAGGTGAAAAACTCACCAATCCTGAGGTAAAAAAACTCCTCACCAAATACTGAGGTAAAAACTCACCAAATACTGAGAAAAAAAAATCACCAAATACTGAGGTGAAAAACACACCAAATACTGGGTAAAAATCACCAAATAACGAGGTAAAGAACTCACCAAATACTGAGGTAAAAAAAACTCCTCACACAAATACTGAGGTAAAAAACTCACCAAATACTGAGTTGAAAAACTGACCAAATACTGAGATACAAAACTGACCAAATACTGAGGTAAAAATCACCAAATACTGAGATAAAAAAAATCACCAAATACTGAGATAAAAAAATCACCAAATACTGAGGTGAAAAACGCACCAAATACTGAGGTAAAAATCACCAAATAATGGGTAAAAATCACCAAATAATGAGGTAAACAACTGACCAAATACTGAGGTGAAAAACTCACCAAATCCTGAGGTAAAAAAACTCCTCACCAAATACTGAGGTAAAAAACTCACCAAATACTGAGAAAAAAAAATCACCAAATACTGAGGTGAAAAACACACCAAATACCAAAAGGAAACTCACAATCTGAGGAAAAACTCCTCGAAAAATCACAAAAAACGATAAAAACTTCAAAACTGAGAAAATAGAATCACAAAAACTGAGTAAAAATACGCAAAAATGAGTTAAAAATACCAAATACTGAATAAAAAATCACCAAATACTGAGTAAAACACAATACTAGAAAAACACATAAGTAAAAATCACCAAAGATAAAATAAAAATACAGTGAAAAAGCAACAAATACTGAGAAAATCACAAATATGAGCGAAAAATACAAATAACTGAGTAAAAATGACAAAAATAGCTAAATAATCACCAAATCTGGAAAAAACTCCTAGTAAAAATCACCAAAGTCAAAAAACTCAACAAATACTGAAAAAAAATCACCAAATACTGAGGTGAAAAACACACCAAATACTGGGGTAAAAATCACCAATAACGAGGTAAAGAATCACCAAATATGAGGTAAAAAAAACTACTCACCAAATACTGAGGTAAAAAAACTCACCAAATACTGAGTTGAAAAACTGACCAAATACTGAGAAAAAACGACCAAATACTGAGGTAAAAACACCAAATACTGAGTAAAAAATCACCAAATACTGAGATAAAAATCACCAAATACTGAGGTGAAAAAACGCACCAAATACTGAGGTAAAAATCACCAAATAATGGGGAAAAATCACCAAATAATGAGTAAAAACTGACCAAATACTGAGGTAAAAATCACCAAATCTGAGGTAAAAAAAATCCACCAAATACTGAGGTAAAAAACTCACCAAATACTGAGAAAAAAATCACCAAATACTGAGGTGAAAAAACACCAAATATGGGGTAAAAATCACAAATAAGAGGTAAAAAACTACCAAATACTGAGGTAAAAAAACTCCTCACCAAATACTGAGGTAAAAAACTCACCAAATACTGAGTTAAAAATACCAAATACTGAGTAAAAACACCAAATACTGAGGTAAAAATCACCAAATAATGAGGTAAAAAACTGAAAAACCAAATATGAGGTAAAAACTCACCAAATACTGAGGATAAAAAATCACCAAATACTGAGGTAAAAACACCAAATATGAGGTAAAAAATACCAAAATGAGGTAAAATCACAAATACTGAGGTAAAAAACAAATTAAACACAAATAATGAGGTAAAAACTACCAAATACTGAGGAAAAATCACCAAATCTGAGGTAAAAACCCCACCAAATACTGGGTAAAAATCACCAAATACGAGAAGGTAAAAACTCACAAATACTGAGGTAAAAAAAAACCCTCACCAAATACTGAGGTAAAAAATCACCAAATACTGAGTTGAAAACTGACCAAATACTGAGATACAAAACTGACCAAATACTGAGGTAAAAATCACCAAATACTGAGATAAAAAAAATCACCAAATACTGAGATAAAAAATCACCAAATACTGAGGTGAAAAACGCACCAAATACTGAGGTAAAAATCACCAAATAATGGGGTAAAAATCACCAAATAATGAGGTAAACAACTGACCAAATACTGAGGTGAAAAACTCACCAAATCCTGAGGTAAAAACTCCTCACCAAATACTGAGGTAAAAATCACCAAATACTGAGAAAAAAAATCACCAAATACTGAGGTGAAAAACACACCAAATACTGGGTAAAAATCCAAATACGAGTAAAGAACTCACCAAATACTGAGGTAAAAAAAAAACTCCTCACCAAATACTGAGGTAAAAAACTCACCAAATACTGAGTTGAAAAACTGACCAAATACTGAGATACAAAACTGACCAAATACTGAGGTAAAAATCACCAAATACTGAGATAAAAAAAATCACCAAATACTGAGATAAAAAATCACCAAATACTGAGGTGAAAAACGCACCAAATACTGAGGTAAAAATCACCAAATAATGGGGTAAAAATCACCAAATAATGAGGTAAACAACTGACCAAATACTGAGGTGAAAAACTCACCAAATCCTGAGTAAAAAAAACTCCTCACCAAATACTGAGGTAAAAAACTCACCAAATACTGAGAAAAAAAATCACCAAATACTGAGGTGAAAAACACACCAAATACTGGGGTAAAAATCACCAAATAACGAGGTAAAGAACTCACCAAATACTGAGGTAAAAAAACTCCTCACCAAATACTGAGGTAAAAAACTCACCAATAACTGAGTTGAAAAACTGACCAAATACTGAGATACAAAACTGACCAAATACTGAGGTAAAAATCACCAAATACTGAGATTAAAAAAATCACCAAATACTGAGATAAAAAATCACCAAATACTGAGGTGAAAAACGCACCAAATACTGAGGTAAAAATCACCAAATAATGGGGTAAAAATCACCAAATAATGAGGTAAACAACTGACCAAATACTGAGGTGAAAAACTCACCAAATCCTGAGGTAAAAAAAACTCCTCACCAAATACTGAGGTAAAAAACTCACCAAATACTGAGAAAAAAAATCACCAAATACTGAGGTGAAAAACACACCAAATACTGGGGTAAAAATCACCAAATAACGAGGTAAAGAACTCACCAAATACTGAGGTAAAAAAAACTCCTCACCAAATACTGAGGTAAAAAACTCACCAAATACTGAGTTGAAAAACTGACCAAATACTGAGATACAAAACTGACCAAATACTGAGGTAAAAATCACCAAATACTGAGATAAAAAAAATCACCAAATACTGAGATAAAAAATCACCAAATACTGAGGTGAAAAACGCACCAAATACTGAGGTAAAAATCACCAAATAATGGGTAAAAATCACCAAATAATGAGGTAAACAACTGACCAAATACTGAGGTGAAAAACTCACCAAATCCTGAGGTAAAAAAACTCCTCACCAAATACTGAGGTAAAAAACTCACCAAATACTGAGAAAAAAAATCACCAAATACTGAGGTGAAAAACACACCAAATACTGGGGTAAAAATCACCAAATAACGAGGTAAAGAACTCACCAAATACTGAGGTAAAAAAAACTCCTCACCAAATACTGAGGTAAAAAACTCACCAAATACTGAGTTGAAAAACTGACCAAATACTGAGATACAAAACTGACCAAATACTGAGGTAAAAATCACCAAATACTGAGATAAAAAAAATCACCAAATACTGAGATAAAAAATCACCAAATACTGAGGTGAAAAACGCACCAAATACTGAGGTATAAATCACCAAATAATGGGGTAAAAATCACCAAATAATGAGGTAAACAACTGACCAAATACTGAGGTGAAAAACGCACCAAATACTGAGGTAAAAATCACCAAATAATGGGGTAAAAATCACCAAATACTGAGGTGAAAAACTCACCAAATCCTGAGGTAAAAAAACTCCTCACCAAATACTGAGGTAAAAAACTCACCAAATACTGAGAAAAAAAATCACCAAATACTGAGGTGAAAAACACACCAAATACTGGGGTAAAAATCACCAAATAACGAGGTAAAGAACTCACCAAATACTGAGGTAAAAAAAACTCCTCACCAAATACTGAGGTAAAAAACTCACCAAATACTGAGGTAAAAAACTCACCAAATACTGAGTTGAAAAACTGACCAAATACTGAGATACAAAACTGACCAAATACTGAGGTAAAAATCACCAAATACTGAGATAAAAAAAATCACCAAATACTGAGATAAAAAATCACCAAATACTGAGGTGAAAAACGCACCAAATACTGAGGTAAAAATCACCAAATAATGGGGTAAAAATCACCAAATAATGAGGTAAACAACTGACCAAATACTGAGGTGAAAAACTCACCAAATCCTGAGGTAAAAAAACTCCTCACCGGGGGCGTGGCCAACCTATGGAGGAGAAGGAAGCTTAGACCGCGAGCTCCCGCAGTAACATCTCCTACCGCCGCTTCCTAACCCCACAGACTACCACTAAAATTGGATGGGCAAGAATAGGAAGGTGCCAGGAGCCACCGGACCGGCGGAGACACCTCACAGAGGCGCCATTGATAGATATCTCCGCTCCAACACAGAGACCCCTGCAGCTCCGTCTTCTCCCAAGATGGCGACTTCAGCACAGCGCGAGGCGGCTCCCAGGGCTGAGCGCAACAACAGGCAGCGGGCAAACAGATTTGAGTGCCTCAGAGACGAATCATCACAAGAGGAGACCGCAGAGGGAACGCAATCTCTCCTAGACAGCCCTTCAAACCCTGAGCTAAGTACATATATTAAGAACTTACCCACTAAACAAGATCTAGAACAATTCGCTTGCAGACTAGAGAATTCCTACAAAACAGAGATCCAAACTCTGAAACAGGAGTTTACATGCAGGGTAGAAGAAGTGGAGAAGGCACAAGATGCGGTTCTGGATGAGCTAAAAGCACAGAGGGAAACCTTAGAGGCCCACTCTGCTCTCCTAGAAGATCTCCTTTACAACCAGGAAGATCTAGAAAACAGGAACCGTAGGAACAATGTACGGATCAGAGGTCTGTCTGAGACTGTATCACCTGTGGACTTGGGGAAAACAATCCAGAGGCTTTTCAAACATATATTAGGAGATGAAAGTGGACCAGACATTGACTTGGACAGGGTCCATAGAGCCCTTGCCCCTAAACCATCCCCGGAGGCCTTCCCAAGGGACGTGGTATGCCGGGTTCATTTTTTCTCAATTAAAGAAGACATCATGGCAGCTGCACGATTAACAGGCACCATCACCTTTGAGAACTCAAATGTGCAGCTGCTCCCTGACTTGGCACGGAGAACTCTCCTACAGAGAAGAGGATTGAGACCACTGCTCAATGTTCTTAAAGAAAGAGAGATAAAATACCGGTGGGGTTTCCCCTTCCAACTAATTGCGTCCAAAGATGGCCGTTCAGCCTCCTTCAAACGACTGGGAGATCTCCCTGCGTTCATCAAAGCCCTGGATTTACCCCTGATAAGCCTACCGGACTGGCCTAGGAACCCGATGTTGCCGGCACCCCCGCCACGTTGGAGCAGATCCCCCAGAGCTGGATCCGGCGGAAGACAGCAAACCTGAGTAGACCAAGTTGCTTCATTGTGCCTCACGATGGAGGCTGAAGGAGGCATTGCAGCTCTCAAGACCTGGTTACTTTTACTGATATTAATGTTTGATTAATAGATTAGGATGAGCTGTGAGCCTGGTGTGATGGGGGTCGTCGAAGTCTTCCCTTCACTCAGTCCCGAGGGCTTATTGCTTATATCACTGACACCTTTTTCTTCTACTACACTTTTCCTCTTCTACTCACATCCACTTCATCCCTTCTATCCTTTCCTTTCCCTCCGATCCTTCATACCTATATCTAGGCTCCTGTTCTTACCCCCTTCTTCTACTCCTAAATATTTACATCTATACACCTTACATTCTTACCCCAACTTACCTCTCCCTTTATTCTCCTCTAATATACCCTCTCACTTACACACTGTCAGAAGATATTTTAATATGTAGTAGCCTTCTCGGGTCATGTACCACCATCACTTATTGTGGGGGGGATCTTGGACGACCTCCTATACCTCCATACTCTTTTCCTATATATTCCCTGTTGATTGAGTTGATTCGATTTAATACCTTCTAAGTTTGAGTTACAGTGACTAATCCCTTTCCATGATCTTCCATACTACTAATTGGCCCATGCATGTACTTAGTTGATAACCATGTGGCAGTTTACCTAATAAGCAAATGATATAAAAATTTGTATTACTTGTATAGGGTGTGGGGCGGAGCGGCGGGGAGGTGGCGACGTGCTTGCTAGCTACCTGGTGACCCCACAACCCCTGGTGCTGGATAGACGTTCTGTCCTTTTATTGCACTTCTCCCCGTGTGGGACCAGGAATTGGTCTTACATGGGAATTTACTGGGTTTTTACCCTTTTTCCTTTCTTCTTCACCTATCTCATGTCTCTCTCTTTCCTTTTCTCAACTCTCCTATACCCTCATAGTCGGATAGGAATGTCTAAGTATCTATTTACCATCATGTCTTTGCACAATGTCAAATCTGTCTGAATTGAAGTGTTGCTCCTTTAATGTCAGGGGGTTGAACAAACCTGAAAAGAGGCGCCAAATCCTAGTTGCAGCCAAGAAATCTAAGACGCATGTACTGATGCTTCAGGAGACCCACTTCAGATCCAATGCCCTCCCCGCATGTGGCTCCCGGGATTTTCCGTCCTGGTTTCATAGCACTAACCCCACATCCAAGTCCAGAGGAGTCTCATTGGCTTTTCATAAATCCTTCTTACCCGAGGTCTTGGATCAATTAATTGATCCCTCTGGTAGATACATTTTCCTTAAAATACAATGGCACACTCGGATGTACATATTGGCTAATGTTTATTATCCCAACAGGCACATGATGAGATTCGGCTCGAAACTAAAAGGGTTGCTGGAGGAATTTGCAGGTTCTACGCCAATTATCCTAGGGGTGATTTCAACTTCCCTGTGGATCCGAAGGTTGATACTTCCTCCGGTAAGTCTTGCATACCTCTGCCATCACTCTATCGCCTCTCCAAACACTGGGAATCTTTACATATGGTTGATATATGGAGGGTACTACACCCGGAGGAACGAGACTACACATTTTACTCTCAAATACACTCAGTCTACTCCAGGATTGACAGATTTATTATCTCTCATTCCTTGTTGGATTCAAGAGTGAAATCACATATAGGGAACATACTATGGTCAGACCATGCCCCAATATACATTACTATACAAATAGGCCCACAAAATAGACGAACATTCACTTGGAGATTAAACGAATATCTATTGAGGGACCCCTCCTGCCTTGCGGATCTTATCTCAACTATCAAGAATTTTGATAACGATCATGCCTCTGATCCCACGTCCAGCCCTATACAATGGGAGGCCCTTAAGGCAGTCTTGAGGGGTGTGCTGATCTCTCATGGCACCAGAGTTAAAAAAATGAGGACACAAACAATTTTAGAACTCCTCCAAAATATATCGTCCCTGGAGACCACCCACAAACACAACCCCACACCTGCTATATACACCCAATTATCTACCACACGGCACAAGTTATTAGCCCTCCTTGACCAGAAAGATAGACTCCAGAGGGATAGGATAGGCTCCAGATATTATCTCTTAGGAAATAAACCAGGTAAACTATTAGCGAGAGCACTACATCCCAGAAATCAAGGAACTTTCATCCCTCACATAAAAACTAAAGAGGGAAACAAAGTTTATTCCACTAAAGAAACAGCAGAATGTTTTCGTGCTTACTATGCCTCCCTTTATAACATAAATAGACCAGAAGAAGGTACTGATGCCCACATCCCCACATCAGAAATTACGGATTACATAAATAGATATGGTCCCCCATCCTTATCCGAGGAAGAAAAGAGGAACTCGCCTCGGACTTCACAATGGAAGAACTAACAGATGTAATTAAGAATTTAAAAACAGGTAAAAGTCCGGGACCAGATGGTTATTCATCTGGATTCTATAAATCTCTAATTGAGCACTTGAACCCTCGCCTCCTACAAGTATTTAATAGCATATCCAGGGGGGATCGGTTTCCTCCTCAGGCGCTGATGGCACATATCGCCGTCATACCAAAACCCGGCAAGGATTTATCTTTATGTAGTAGCTATAGACCCATCTCCCTGATGAACATAGATATAAAAATTTTCTCGAAAATGATAGCTAACAGAATGAGGAGATTTTTACCATTCTTAATTAAACCTGATCAAGTTGGCTTTGTCCCGGGACGTGAAGCCCGAGACAACATAATCAGATCGATAGCCGTGGTCGATGGGGCCAGGAGGGGGGGGGTACCCATGTGCATCCTGTCGATAGATGCCGAAAAGGCCTTCGACAGGGTGTACTGGGGCTTCCTGTTCGCTACCTTAGAACGTGTCGGACTGGGCGGAGTGATGGTTCAGAGAATCAAAGCACTGTATACAACCCCGTCGGCTCAGGTTCGGGTAAATGGGTCCCTTTCAGATTCATTCCCCATACATAATGGCACTCGCCAGGGCTGTCCACTTTCCCCCCTGATTTATATCTTATGCATGGAATCCTTGGCGGGTGCACTTAGATCTAACGAATCGATTTCGGGACTGATGACAGGTAAAGTCGAGCAAAAACTAGCCTTATTTGCAGATGATTTACTTTTATACATAACAAATCCCCTTATATCAATCCCCAACATAATGGAAGAGCTTACCAGGTATGGAAATATAAGTAACTTTAAAATAAATAAATCTAAATCAGAGATATTGAACGTATCCCTTCCAGAGATAGTAATCAACCTACTCAAATCCCAACTCCCCTTCACTTGGAAACGCGACGAATTAAAATACTTGGTATAAAATTGACTAGCGACCCGTCCAACTTGTATACGAAAAACTTTGAACACCTACTAGACAAAATAAATTCAGATCTTAAAATATGGAACAAACTCAACATCTCATGGTGGGGCAGAATTAACTCAATTAGAATGGACTTATTACCCCGAATTCTATACTTCCTCCAGGCTGTGCCAATCCTCCTCCCGGCTTCCTTTTTTTCCAGACTTAAGACCTCGATTACACGCTATGTATGGGCACACGGGAAACCTAGACTATCGTATAATGTACTAAGTAGGAGATCCGGGGAGGGAGGAGCAGGATTGCCGGATTTTATGACATATCATCTAGCCTCCCTGGGCAAATGCATACTAGATTTGTTTGCCCTGGAGGATAAACGCCAATGGGTAGATGTGGAAACAGAGCTCAACGAAATCAGTCCTCTGTCGACGGTATGGCTCTCTGGCGCCGGAGGTCTTCGCTCCCCCTCGTTCCTGACACAGCACCTTCAGCTATTCCTTAAAAGACATAACTCGTCACTCCACTTGACTACGCACCCTGGTCCCCTGACTCCAATATTTCATAACCCATCCCTAGGGTTAGAAACAGACAGGAAAACATTCTTGGGCAGACACAAAAGAACACACCCCACAATTCAGACGTACATCAACACAACGGGCATAAAAAGCCTCGCAGAACTATACGGTGGATCTCCGATTCCTCCGGGTGCATGGCTCCTCCACGCCAGACTATGTAGTTATATTAAATCCATAAACTTGGAGGCAGTCACTAGACAACCCACAGCCTTTGAGAGATTCTGCCTGGAAGGAGGCCCTGTCCCACATATAACTTCGATCTTATACAACCTGTTTCGCAGCTCATTAGAAACTCCTGATAAATTCTCACTTAAATATAAAATAAAGTGGGAGAGGGACCTCCAAAGGGAATTTTCTCCAATGGAATGGGATAAAGTTCTATTGTTTACACACAAATCTGCCAAGGCGGCCACCTTCCAGGAGAGGAACTTTAGAGTGATGGCGAGGTGGTACAGGAGTCCGGCAGAATTACATCGAATCTTCCCGTCATTATCGGATCGTTGCTGGCGATGCAATACAGCATGTGGTACTTACCTTCACATTTGGTGGGAGTGTCCACAGATCCAGCTCTTCTGGAGGGAGGTGTGTGACCTGCTGAGCATTCCACTTCAACCCGTTTGTCCTTCTCTCCATCTTGGTCCTATTAAACCTCATAGAAACATCAATATCGAACTACAAGAACAGCCTGACTAGATATTTTCTATCCGCAGCAAAAACCCTAATTGCCAGAAAATGGAGAAACGTAGAAAGACCAACTAAAAAGGAATTAGTAGCTGAGTTGAATCATGTGTGTAGGATGGAGGAAAACATTGGCCAAAGTTCCCCAGATTTGAAAAGTGTGGATAGACACTGTCGCCTCTGGACTCCCTGGATCTTGTTTAGGGAATCCGAGAATATGAGGAGCTGGTTGTTGTAGGCGGGACGGGGGATGGGGCGGGGGTTCCGGGATACACGTGACGGGGAATCATGAAATACCCCCATTTCATATAACTCGATAAGAAGCAACATATGGTATAGGAGGAGGCACCGTTGAATTGTTGGGACTACCAACAAGACCCCCAGATAAGATCAAAACATTAAGCAACCTAAACGTTTGGAGCAATTACTTAATTGACAGGCAAGACAATCGATATACATACAATAGCATATCCTAATCCGACTTCCCTTCCTTTATCCTTTCTTTCTCTCTTTTTTCTATCTTTCCTATTTTCAATTTCATGTTGGCAATTCCTTGATTATTTCTATGTTTACTTTTTATACAATACAAAATTCCTTTTATTGGGATACATATTCTGAATCTAGAATAAAGCTGAATAAGATGTTAGATTTGTTACACCAACATCCGAAGGTTATAGGTCATAAGATAGAGAGTGTGACCGAGCCTGACTCCTAGGATGTCAAAACACTATATGCAATTATTCTAGCTCTATTAAACTTTTATACCAAGATTTATATTTTTACCTAACCATTGGGTTCACACCTTATCATAAAACAGGACTCTAATGCTACTAGTCCTACAACAATGTTTGAGGTAAAAACTGAGATTATTTTGGAATGATGCAAATCCTGAAATGTATATAACAGTGTATTTTCACTATATTACTATATTGCAGATGATTGTATCAACATTTATATGTTAATAAAAAATTGATTTACACAAAAAACTCCTCACCAAATACTGAGGTAAAAAACTCACCAAATACTGAGAAAAAAAATCACCAAATACTGAGGTGAAAAACACACCAAATACTGGGGTAAAAATCACCAAATAACGAGGTAAAGAACTCACCAAATACTGAGGTAAAAAAAACTCCTCACCAAATACTGAGGTAAAAAACTCACCAAATACTGAGTTGAAAAACTGACCAAATACTGAGATACAAAACTGACCAAATACTGAGGTAAAAATCACCAAATACTGAGATAAAAAAATCACCAAATACTGAGATAAAAAATCACCAAATACTGAGGTGAAAAACGCACCAAATACTGAGGTAAAAATCACCAAATAATGGGTAAAAATCACCAAATAATGAGGTAAACAACTGACCAAATACTGAGGTGAAAAACGCACCAAATACTGAGGTAAAAATCACCAAATAATGGGTAAAAATCACCAAATAATGAGGTAAACAACTGACCAAATACTGAGGTGAAAAACTCACCAAATCCTGAGGTAAAAAACTCCTCACCAAATACTGAGGTAAAAAACTCACCAAATACTGAGAAAAAAAATCACCAAATACTGAGGTGAAAAACACACCAAATACTGGGGTAAAAATCACCAAATAACGAGTAAAGAACTCACCAAATACTGAGGTAAAAAAAACTCCTCACCAAATACTGGAGGTAAAAAACTCACCAAATACTGAGTTGAAAAAACTGACCAAATACTGAGATACAAAACTGACCAAATACTGAGGTAAAAATCACCAAATACTGAGATAAAAAAAATCACCAAATACTGAGATAAAAAATCACCAAATACTGAGGTGAAAAACGCACCAAATACTGAGGTAAAAATCACCAAATAATGGGGTAAAAATCACCAAATAATGAGGTAAACAACTGACCAAATACTGAGGTGAAAAACTCACCAAATCCTGAGGTAAAAAAACTCCTCACCAAATACTGAGGTAAAAAACTCACCAAATACTGAGAAAAAAAATCACCAAATACTGAGGTGAAAAACACACCAAATACTGGGGTAAAAATCACCAAATAACGAGGTAAAGAACTCACCAAATACTGAGGTAAAAAAAACTCCTCACCAAAAATGAATAAAATCCAAATATTAAAAGCACACAATACGATAAACACCAAATGGGGTAAAAATAAAAGGTTAAACAACTACAATCGAGTGAAAAATACAAAACTGATAAAAAACTCCTCACCAAATACTGAGTAAAACACCAAATACTGAGAAAAATCACCAAATACTGAGGTGAAAAACACACCAAATACTGGGTAAAAATCACCAAATAACGAGTAAAGAACTCACCAAATCTGAGGTAAAAAACCCTCACAAATACTGAGTAAAAAACTCACCAAATATGAGTTGAAAAATGACCAAATACTGAGATACAAAACGACCAAATACTGAGGTAAAAATCACCAAATATGAGATAAAAAAAATCACCAAATACTGAGATAAAATCACCAAATACTGAGGTAAAAACGCACCAAATACTGAGTAAAATCACCAAATATGGGTAAAAATCACCAAATAATGAGTAAAACGACCAAATACTGAGGTGAAAAACGCACCAAATACTGAGGTAAAATCACCAATAATGGGTAAAAATCACAAATAATGAGTAAACAACTGACCAAATACTGAGGTAAAAACTCACCAATCCTGAGGTAAAAACTCCTCACCAATACTGAGTAAAAAATCACCAAATATGAGAAAAAAATCACCAAATACTGAGTGAAAAACACACCAAATACTGGTAAAAATCACCAAATAACGAGTAAAAACTCACCAAAACTGAGTAAAAAAAACTCCTCACCAAATACTGAGTAAAAACACCAAATACTGAGTGAAAACTGACCAAATACTGAATAAAAACGACCAATACTGGGAAAAACCCAAATACTGAGATAAAAAATCACCAAATACTGAGATAAAAATCACCAAATACTGAGTGAAAAACACCAAAATACTGAGTAAAAACACCAATAATGGGTAAAAATCACCAAATAATGGGTAAACAACTGACCAATACTGAGGTAAAAACTCACCAAATCCTGAGGTAAAAAAACTCCTCACCAAATACGAGGTAAAAAACTCACCAAATACTGAGAAAAAAAATCACCAAATACTGAGGTGAAAACACACCAAATACTGGGAAAAATCACCAAATAACGAGTAAAAACTCACCAAATACGAGGTAAAAAAAACTCCTCATACTGAGGTAAAAAACCACCAAATACTGGTGAAAAACACCAAATTGAGATAAAAACTACCAAATACTGAGGTAAAAATCACCAAATACTGAGAAAAAAAAATCACCAAATACTGAGTAAAAAATACACAAATACGGTACAAAACTGACAAAACAGGTAAAAATCACCAAATATGAGGTAAAAACTACCAAATACTGAGTAAAAAACCCCAAATACTGAGGAAAAACACCAAATATGGGTAAAAATCTAATAAAAACTGTAAAATACCAAATATGAAAACAACAAATAGGAGAAAACACCACCAAATACTGAGGTAAAAATCACCAAATAATGGGGAAAAATCACCAAATAATGAGAAACAACTACCAAATACTGAGGTAAAAATCACCAAATCCTGAGGTAAAAAACTCTCACCAAATACTGAGAAAAAACTCACCAAATACTGAGAAAAAAATCACCAAATATGAGGTGAAAAACAACCAAATACTGGGGTAAAAATACCAAATACGAGGTAAAGAACCACCAAATACTGAGTAAAAAAAACTCCTACAAATACAAAACTACACAAATACTGAGTAAAAATGACCAATATGAGATAAAAATACCAAATATGAGGTAAAAATACCAAATACTGATAAAAAAATACCAAATCTGAAATAAAAAAAACCACCAATACTGAGGTAAAAACACCAAATAGGGAAAAAACCAAATATGAGGTAAACAACCCAAATACTGGGTAAAAATCACCAAATCCGAGGTAAAAACTCCACCAAATACTGAGGTAAAAAACTCACCAAATACTGAGAAAAAATCACCAAATACTGAGGTGAAAAACACCAATAGGGGTAAAAACACCAAATAAGAGTAAAAATCACCAAATACTGAGTAAAAAAAAATCCTCA
>JARQOC010002817.1:0-21536 GCA_033576535.1 Allobates femoralis | reverse complement strand
AAAAGGAATTAGGTTTTTAGCCCCTAACCTGTTTTAAGGGTAGAAAGTACAACAGTCTGTACTGTAATGGTACAGGAAGTGGGATTTAGTCCCTAACCTGTATAAAGGTAGTAAGTACAAAAAGTTGGTGGACTGTTCAGATCACAGGAGATTAGGATTTTTAGTCCCTAACCTGTATCAAGGTAGTAAGTACAACAGTCTGGTGACTGTTCAGATCACAGGAGATTTAGGATTTTAGTCCCTAACCTGTATCAAGGTAGTAAGTACAACAGTCTGGTGACTGTAGTGGTCACAGGAGATTAGGATTTTAGTCCCTAACCTGTATTAAGATAGTAAGTACAACAGTCTGGTGACTGTAATGGTCACAGGAGATTAGGATTTTAGTCCTAACCTGTTCAAGGTAGTAAGTACAACAGTCTGGTGACTGTAATGGTGACAGGAGAGTAGGATTTTCGTCCCTAACCTGTATTAAGGTAGTAAGTACAACAGTCTGGTGACTGTAATGGTCACAGGAGATTAGGATTTTATTCCCTAACCTGTATTAAGGTAGTAGTACAACACTGTCTGGTGACTAAAATGGTCACAGAGAGTAGGATTTTAGTCCCTAACCTGTATCAAGGTAGTAAGTACAACAGTCTGGTGACTATTCAGATCACAGGAGATTTAGGATTTTAGTCCTAACCTGTATTAAGGTAGTAAGTACAACAGTCTGGTGACTGTAATGGTCACGGGAGATTAGGATTTTAGTCCCTAACCTGTTTTAAGGTAGTAAGTACAACAGTCTGGTGACTGTAATTGTCACAGGAGATTAGGATTTTAGTCCCTACCTGTTTTAAGGTAGTAAGTACAACAGTCTGGTGACTGTAAGGGTACAGGAGAGTAGGATTTTAGTCTCTAACCTGAAATCAAGGTAGAAGTACAACATTTGGTGACTTTTAAATTTACAGGAGATTAGGATTTTAGTCTCTAACCTGTATTAAGGTAGTAAGTACAACAGTCTGGTGACTGTAATGGCACAGGAGAGTAGGATTTTAGTCCCTAACCTGTATCAAGGTATAAGTACAACAGTCTGGTACTGTTAGATCACGGGAGATTAGGATTTTATTCCCTAACCTGTATCAAGGTAGTAAGTAACAACAGTCTGGGTGACTTTTAAGGTCACAAGGGATTAGGATTTTAGTCCCTAACCTGTATCAAGGTAGTAAGTACAACAGTTGGTGACTGTTAGATCACAGGAGATTAGGATTTTAGTCCCTAACCTGTTCAAGGTAGTAAGTACAACAGTCTGGTGACTGTAGTGGTCACAGGAGATTAGGATTTTTAGTCCCTAACCTGTATAAGATAGTAAGTACAACAGTCTGGTGACTGTAATGGTCACAGGAGATTAGGATTTTAGTCCTAACCTGTGTCAAGGTAGTAAGTAAACAGTCTGGTGACTGTAAATGGTGACAGGAGATTTAGGATTTTCGCCCCTAACCTTTTATTAAGGGTGTAATTTAAACAGTCTGGTGACTGTAATGGTCACAGGAGATTAGGATTTTATTCCCTAACCTGTTTTTAAGGTAGTAAGTACAACTGTCTGGTGACTAAATGGTCACAGGAGAGTAGGATTTTAGTCCCTAACCTGTATCAAGGTAGTAAGTACAACAGTCTGGTGACTATTCAGATCACAGGAGATTAGGTTTTTTAGTCCCTAACCTGTATCAAGGTAGTAAGTAAAACAGTCTGGTGACTGTAATGGTCACAGGAGATTAGGATTTTAGCCCCAAACCTGTATCAAGGTAGTAAGTACAACAGTCTGGTGACTGTAATGATCACAGGAGATTGGATTTTAGCCCCTATCTGTATAAGGTAGTAAGTACAACAGTTTTGTGACTGTAATGGTCACAGGAGATTAGGATTTTAGTCCCTAACCCTGTATTAAGGTAGTAAGTACAACAGTCTGGGTGACTGTAATGGTCACAGGAGATTAGGATTTTAGTGCCTAACCTTTATCAAGGTAGTAAGTACAACAGTCTGGTGACTGTAATGGTCACAGGGAGAGTAGGATTTTAGTCTCTAACCTGTATTAAGGTAGTAAGTACAAACAGTCTGGTGACTGTAATGTCACAGGAGATTAGGATTTTAGTCCCTAACCTGTATCAAGGTAGTAAGTAAAAACGTCTGGTGACTGTAATGGTCACAGGAGATTAGGATTTTAGCCCCAAAACCTGTATCAAGGTAGTAAGTACAACAGTTGGTAATGTAATGGTCACAGGAGATTAGGATTTTAGTCCCTAACCTGTATCAAGGTAGTAAGTACAACAGTCTGGTGACTGTAATGGTCACAGGAGATTTAGGATTTTTGTCCCTAACCTGTATCAAGGTGTAAGTACAACAGTATGGGGACTGTATTGGTCACAGGAGATTAGGATTTTATTTCCAAAACCTGTATTAAGGTAGTAAGTAAACAGTCTGGTGACTTAAATGGTCACGGGAGAGTAGTTTTAGTCCCTAAACCTGTTTTCAAGGTAGTAAGTACAACAGTCTGGTGACTATTCAGATCACAGGAGATTAGGATTTTATTTCCCTAACCTGTATTAAGGTAGTAAGAACAACAGTCTGGTGACTGTAATGGTCACAGGAGAGTAGGATTTTAGTCCCAAACCTGTATCAAAGGTAGTAAGTACAACGGGTCTGGTGACTGAAAATGGTCACAGGAGAGTAGGTTTTTAGTCTTACCTGTATCAAGGTAGATAAGTACAACAGTCTGGTGACTGTAATGGTCACAGGAGATTAGGATTTTAGTCCCTAACCTGTTTTAAGGTGAATTACAACAGTCTGGTAAATGTAATGGTCACAGGAGAGTAGGATTTTAGTCCCTAACCTGTATAAAGGTAGTAAGTACAACAGTCGGGTTTCACTGTTCAGATCACAGGAGATTAGGATTTTGTCCCTAACCTGTATCAAGGTAGTAAGTACAACAGTCTGGTGACTGTTCAGATTCACAGGAGATTAAGATTTTAGTCCCAAACCTGTATTAAGGTAGTAAGTACAACAGTTGGTGACTGTAAGGGTCCAGGGATTAGGTTTTTAGTCCCTAACCTTATTAAGGTAAAAAGTACAACAGTCTGGTGACTGTAATGGTACAGGAGATTAGGTTTTAGTCTCTAACGGTTTATTAAGGTAGTAAGTACAACAGTCTGGTGACGGGTTAATATCACAGGAGGAGTAGGATTTTAGTCTCTAACCTGTATAAAGGTTTAGTAAGTACAACAGTTGGTCACTGTAAGGGTTTTAACAGAAGAGTAGGATTTTAGTCCCTAACCTGTATAAAGGAGGTAAATAAACATTATGGGGACTGTAATGGTCCCCAGGAGAATTATTTTTTTAGTCCCTAACCTGTATCAAGGTATTTAAGTACCACAGTCTGGGGACTGTAATGGTCACAGGAGAGTAGGATTTTAGCCCTCTAATTTGAGAGGGGGCGAGTCCAAAAAAGACTGGGAATTTCGCAAGACCCAACGAGTCCGAGTCAGGACTCGGGACTCGTTGCGAGTCCGCGAGTCCAATTTTTAATGAATAGGGACCCGGGTAATAGCGATAATGACATTTACAACTCGCTGATGTGTCTCTGAAAGTGTGCGAGTCCAAACTCGTGGTTTTTTCTTATTTTGAGGCTTGTAGCCGATGAGGCGAGGGAAGGGATTTCCAGCACACAAGGGTTTTTTTTAAGGAAACGGGAAAAGGAGTCGCGCTGACGGGGCGCACACACGAGCGATCCATTCATCAGTGCCAATTCTTGGCAGCAGGACGTGGCATGGTGAAACAACGTTTGCGTCTTATTGCACTTGTGGAGGTTTCGCCCAAATTTCTATGGCTCCCTACAGATCCTGAGTATGGGATACGACCCTAATTAATTCAGCCTGGGAGAGTTCGCCCAAGAGATTTTCCCTGCGTTCCATCGGAGTGACCATGAGGAACAGAAGCAATCTAAGTAATTTTTAAATGAGTTTACACGTTATATATTGCATTTATGTATATTTCTCGTGTAAAAGCCGACCGGTTTGTATAACCCGACCCCCTATTTTTCCCCAAAAACTAGGGAAAACATTTCACCCCCATCTGGTATACAGCGGCTATCATTTGGTAGACGGGCCCCCGGGCAGAGTATACACCTCCCCCTGCGGGAGTATAAAGGGCCCCCAGTGGGATACATGCCCCCTATATTGTGGTATACAGGCAGGGGCGGACTGGCCAGGTCCCACGGGTCATGGGGCTGCAGGAGCATGAAAATACCGCATGTCCTGAAGCAGCAGGCGGAAAACCCGGAAGCTCCTGGCCCGCGCGATGACGTCATCAGCAGCGGCTGCGTCCGGGAGTGAGCGGTCTGTGTGTGGCGTGCGGCTGCGACTGTTAGCGAGGGCTGTGAGCGAGGCGCGGCTGCGGCTGGGAGGGGAGCCATAGGATAATGGGGGGGAGCTGGGGTGGACTGTGAGGGCGGCCGCCAGTCATCCCCCCCCACCCGCCCTCACCTGTGTCGGGCCAGTGGGGAGGGTTGCGACCCAAATGTAGGGTCCCAGTCGGGTCCCTGTATACAGGGCCCTCAGAGTGTGTAAAAGGCCCCCCCAGCAGTGGGTATCAGGGCCCCCAGCAGTGGGGTAGACAGTGGCCCCGTGGGTTTCCCGGGCCCCCCCGCAGGGGGGAATACAGGGCCCCCCTTGCAGGGTATACAGGACCCTGAATGAGTTATCATTTCTCCACCGCATAGTTGCCCATATTTGGATGGTGGTACAACAGTACAATGAGTTTTAAAGTTGATCCCCCTGGCTCTTTCGGCCCAAGGGGTTGGGTGTATATAAATACCCCTAATGACCTGAGTCTGGGTGCCCGCACTATTACATTCTCTATGCGTTGGGACATGTTTTCTGCCCCCAAATTTTTGATTGGGGCCACGTGAGCTCAATGTCCGTAATTGTGGGTTTATGTTCCCCAACTGTCGTGTCACTGTGCCTTGTATACACATTTACACACACAAAAAAGAATAAATGTTATTGTTGATTTGTACACATACTTTTGTTGTTCAATATTAACATCTCTAAAGGCCCGGGTTTTAAATCATTTCACAGTTGACCATCTTAAAAAACGGTGGAGGGAGCTGCCGGGACCCGCAAGAAGCAGTAACGGGAGTTCTCTGAGAGACAAACCGGGGGGCCGCTCCATTGCTCAACCACTTCCATTTTTATGCGGTGTCTTCCTTCACCGGTGGCCCGTATGCCCATGTATGTTTTTCTGCAGCCCCTGTTGTGTACATTTGTATTATTTAAAAATATATACATTAGGTTCCATTTCGGGTTCTGTGGGTAGCAGGAGTATACACGTGGCTCTGTGGGTAGCGAGTATACAGGCGGGGGTTGTGGGTTAGCAGAGTAAAGGCGGGTCTGAATGGGAGCAGAGTATACAGGCGTCTCTTGGGGTAGCAGAGTATACAGGGGGGGTCTGTGGGTAGCAGAGTATTCAGGCGGGGGCTGAGGTAGCAGAGTATACAGGCGGGTCTGTGGGGGAGAGAGTTATACAGGCGGGTTTGAGGTAGCAGAGTATACAGGGTCTCTGTGGGGTAGCAGAGTAATACAGGCGGGTCTGTGGGTAGCCCCGAGTATACAGGCGGGTCTGTGGGTAGCAGAGTATACAGGCGGGTCTGAGTAGCGAGTATACAGGCGGGTCTGTTTGGGGGGGGCAGAGGTATACAGGGGGGTTGTGGGTAGCAGAGTATACAGGCGGGGGGCTGAGGTGAGAGAGTATACAGGCGGGTCTGAGGTTTTGCAGAGGGTTTTACAGGGGGTCTGAGGGGGAGCAGAGTATACAGGCGGGTTCTGTGGGTAGCAGAGTTACAGGCGGGTCTAGGTAGCAGGAGTATACAGGGTCTCTGTGGGTAGCAGGGGGTATACAGGCGGGGTCTGTGGGTAGCAGAGTATACAGGCGGGTTGAGGTAGCAGAGTATACAGGGGGGTCTGAGGTACCCGAGTATCGGCGGGTCTGTGGGTAGCAGAGTATAAGGCGGGTCTGTGGGTAGCTGAGTTTACAGGCGGGTCTGAGGTAGAAGAGTTTTACAGGCCGGGTCTGTGGGTAGCAGGGGTATACAGGCGGGTCTGAGGTAGCAGAGTATACAGGCGTTCTGTGGGTAGCAGAGTATACGGGGGGGTTCTGTGGGTAGCAGAGTATACAGGCGGGTTTTGTGGGTAGCAGATTATACGGCGGGTTGAGGTAGCAGAGTATACAGGGGGTCTGTGTGGTTAGGAGTTATACCAGGCGGGTCTGTGGGTAGAGAGTATACAGGCGGGTCTGAGGTGCAGAGTATAAGGGCGGGTTGAGTAGGTGCGGGGAGTAAAAAAAGCGGCTTTGGTGGGTAGCAGAGTATTATAGGTGATGAGTTGGGGGTAATAGATGGTGCTACAGTGTTGGGGCGTGTTAGGGGAAAGCAGAGATTCCGATTACTGCCTTTAATTTTTCTGACTTATTAAAGATAGCGGCCGCAGTAAATGACATCATGGCAAAGGTAAACATGGGGTTGTGGTTAGCTGCAGGAGGTTAGTGAGAGGTGTGGGTTTTTTGGGGCAGAGGGCGTGGGTCGTGGGCGGTGGTGAGCGCAGCCCCAAAGCGTCAGAATACGTTTGCGAGGGGCGGAACCGCGGACATCTCCAGGAGCAGAGGACGTGGTCCGGTACTTTCCGTAGCCCCCGGCCTCCCCGTTGTCCGCACACACAGCCCCGCTGTGACCTCGGCATTTGTCACAGGCCCGGCGGGCGCTGTATCTCCTCCTGACACTGACCTCCTCCTGATTTGATTGTCTGTGTTGTCCCCCCCCCGCTGTCAGAAATCAGTGATCTGAAAGACCTGTGGGTGCACAGACGGGGGGAAGTACAAATGCCGGCATGCCGGGGGGGGATTGGGCCCCTGGGAGGGGCGCAGGTCTTGCTGTGAGCGGGGGGGGGCCGAGGAGCCGCTCGAGAAAAAGGGCTATTACGGCTTGTGTTGAGTAGTTAAGCGTCTGCGGCTCGCGAAGGCGCATACG
The DNA here is from genome assembly GCA_033576535.1 of Allobates femoralis. Taxonomy (NCBI): domain Eukaryota; kingdom Metazoa; phylum Chordata; class Amphibia; order Anura; family Aromobatidae; genus Allobates; species Allobates femoralis. The sequence goes on along the minus strand of JARQOC010002817.1, from coordinate 14,485 downwards.
CGTCTCCGCTTCGCAGTGCGCAAAGGGAGTTTGGGATTGGGCTACCAGTGCGGATTTTAAACTCCCGATTATAAAAATTTGATTATATATATTTTAATATTGTATACCTTTAAACCCCCTTTTCCCTGCTTTATATAGATGATCTAAGCTAAACGTTTTGTAAATTTTAAGTTTTGTCAAGTAAAAAGTAAAATTCAGGGGACTTTTTTTTTTCAGTTTAACCCTTGGTGTTATCGATTGTCTAGATTAGATGGGATGGGGGGGGGGTGGGTGTGTTTAAAAGGGGGTGAAAAATTATGTATTAGTATGGAAAATTTGCAAAGAAAGTCACGTATTTTCCCTTTTGTTATGTACAGTTGGTTATTCTTTCATAATAATAACAAATATCGATTAATAATACACAGATACACAGAGGTCTAAAAAAGCGTGCAACTTTAAAGTTTGAAACCCATGTTTTTGTTTCCAAATGGGATGCATTCACCAAAATTTTTTTTTACTTTACCCCAGAGAAACTTACTACAGAGGGCGGCGTGCTTTTGAACCCTCCACCGCCAAACAGGAAGGCGGCGTGGAGAAAAAAACCACCCCCCACCACCACGGCCCGGCGCCACCACCACCCGCCGTCGCCGCCGCCGCCCCCACCACCACCACCAGCATCGCCAGGGCCAGCACCACCACCGCCGCCCACCAGCGGCCCGGGGCCCGCACCACCCCCCCGCCACCAGGGCCGGGCCCGCCCACCACCGCCGCCCCGGGCAGGCCCTCAAACACCACCACCGCCGTCCCCGCCACCACCACCCCCACCGCCACCAGCGGCAGGGTCGCACACCACCGCCCCCACCAGCGGCAGGGCCAGCACCACACCGCCACCCCCGCGGGCAGGGCCAGCACCACCACCCCCACCACCCAGCGGCAGGTCCAGCACCCAGCGGCAGGCCCGTTTTTGGTCCCATCCCCGGGGGCTGCACCAAATTAAGTGTGCAACAAAGTAATGCTTTACTTTGCCCCCAGTATTATACCATTATGGATAATATTCCATTTGACAGGCTACTGCGGGCAAGGTCAGCAAATTTCAGATTTGGCTGGAAGCTGTCAGCCAGAAACGACCCCGGGTGTGATGTGTTCCAGTATTTGGGATGGGTGGAAAGAAACTCTACCAGGCTGGGCAGGCCCACAACCACGGGACAGCCAAGTCCACCCCCACGGGCTTTGCCTCTCTGCACAGTGGCCAGCGAACAGGGACCTACCACCGTTCCCTAGAACTGTTCAGATGATCCACCTGAAGGGTTTCGGCCAGGACATCCGTGTGGACCCTTGACCTTTTGCAGGTAGGTCAGCCAAGCTACCAAAGGACCTGTAGGGCCTCAAATTTATTTTTTTGGAATTTAGTTACCTTATTATAAGGTTAGTTAATGTGTTGGAATGTCCAAACAGTGCTTCATTTTTTTTTTTTAAAACACAGTTTTAAAAACAAGCTTTGCGTCTGTCTTTTTTTAAAATGGACTATGAGATGTGGATTTTTTTTTTGGTTGGGCTTAAAGTCATCATAAATTATTATATTTATTTATTTATATAGCGGCCATAGGTTCAAGGACGTGTACATGAGGAAAAGGTAGTAGAGAAGGACAAGTACAATTAAACATAGACAATAAGGTCATACGGTTACAATAGTAGAGGACCTGTACGCGTGGGCTACATTTACGAGGGGTGGGTGGGAGATACAATAGGGTGGGGGAAGGTGTCGGTCGTCGGGGCGTAGATAGCGGGGGGGTCTCATGGCAGGTTGTAGGCCTGTCGGAAGAGGTGAGTCTTTATAAGTTTCTTTAAGGTTCAGAGGGTAGGCGACCTGATGTGAGGTGGGGCAGGGAGTTCCATAGCATGGCGGCAATGACGGGAGAAATACTGTATGCGTTTGTGGGAAGAGGATGCTGAGGGTGGACTGTGGACATCCTTCTTGGGATGAACGCAGGTTTGCGTGAGTGATGGTATCGGTAGGTAGATCATGTCGGATGATGTTGGTGGGGATAGTGTTGTGTATAGGCTTTGAATGTCATGGTCAGTGTTTTAAGTGAGCTCTATGTGGGCGTAGGGGCCAGTGAACGGCTTGGCAGAGGGGGTATGTAGGGGTAGTAACGTGAGGACAGATGGATAAGCCGGGCAGGGATGAGTTTAGTATAGATTGGAGAGTTGCAAGAAGCAGTTGGGCAGGAAGACCTATGCGAAGGAGGTATGCAGTAGTTCAAAGGCGGGAGATGATGAGGGCAGTTATGAGTGTTTCAGCAGTGTCAGGATTGAGGATCGAGACGAATGGTTAAAGTATTTTTGAGTTTGAGTCACAGGGACTTGGTTAGCGGTACTACCAGGTGGGGCTTGAAGGAGAGTGAGGAGTCAAGGATTACCCCGAGACAGTTGGGCGTGGTGGACAGGGGAGGAGAGAGCATCATTAGCAAGTACTTTACGGCTGCATGGCGCATGAAGTCACCTTGGTTAATAAGTGTCAAATCATGACTCCACTATACAACTGTTGCTGACCAAACAGTGCCTGTGTTTGTGGGGTTACTTTAGCCTCGCTATGGCAACAAGCTATGAACACACATGTGAGAGGCTGGGACGTCTACATGCTACACATCGCGTCTTACCGCGTTTAGTATGGAGCGTACCGTGGGACCCTCAACAGGCTCCAGCAGATGATTGGTCCAAGCAACGCCCAGATGCATAGGCATAGGATTGGTGCTGAACAAATTAGCCGCCAAGGGCCCTGGTTTTCCATTTTTGGTATACATGTAGGTCTAAGGCCTTACAAAGATTGTTAGCCGGGTGTTCCCAAAACCATGATAAGCTTGTTAGCCTGTGTGCTCATAAAATTAGCCAAGGCGGCGTTTCCCATTTTTGAGTTATAAATGGTACGTCTAAGGGCCATACAAAGCTTGTTAGCCAGGGTGTCCCCCAAACCATGATTTAAGTGTTAGGCTGGGTGGCTCAAAAAAATTAGCCAAGGGGTGTTTCCATTTTGGGTTATAAATGTAGGTCTAAGGGCCATCAAGTTGTTTAGCCAGGGTGTCTCCCAAACCATGATAAGCTTGTTTAGGCTGTGTGGTCGGAAAAATTAGCCCAAGGGGCATTTTCCCATTTTGGTATACAGTGTAGGTCTAAGGGCCCATACAAAGCTTGTTAGCCAGGGTGACCCCATAACCATGAGAAGCTTGTTAGCCTGTGTGGTCAAAAAATTAGCCAAAGGGCTTAATAAAGTATATTTTTAAATAAAGCAGGGCGCTTGGCCCATTGCATCTATTATCTGTTGGACTAGTGAGCATAGATAGAAAGCAAGGCCAACTATGCAGTGTAGGCTTGGTAGCTGCCTCAAAAAATTAGCCCAAAGGGCTTAATAAAGTATATTTTTAAATTAGCAGGGCGTTGGCCAATTGCATATTATTGCTTGACTAGGAGCTAGAAGAAGCTAAGGCCCAACTATGCAGTGGTAGGCTGTGTGCCTCAAAAAATTTGCCCAAAGGGCTTAATAATGGTATATTTTTAATAAAGCAGTGCGCTTGCCATTGCATATTATTGCTTGGAATCGGAGCTTAGAAAGAAGAAGGCCAACTATGCAGTCGTAGGTTTGGTGCCTCAAAAATTAGCCCAAAGGGATGAATAAAGTATATTTTTTTAAATTATAAATGCCAGGCGCTCTGGCCCATTGCATATTATTGCTTGGACTAGGGAGCATAGAAGGAAGCACAGGCCAATATGCAAGGTGGTAGGCTTGGCTTGGTGCCTCAAAAAATTAGCCAAGGGCTTAATAAAGTATATTTTTAAATAAAGCAGGGCGCTTGGCCCATGGCATAATTATTGCTTGGACTAGGAGAATTGAAGAAGCAGGCCCAACTATGAGTGGTAGGCTTGGTGCTCAAAATTTAGCCCACAGGGGCTTAATAAATTATATTTTTTAAATAAAGCAGGGCGCTTGGCCCATATTGCTTATTATTGCTTGGACTCGGAGCATAGAAAGAACAAGGCCAACGTATGCAGTCGTTAGGCTTGGTGCCTCAAAAAAATTAGCCAAAGGGACTCTTAATAAAGTATATTTTTAATATAAAGCAGGGCACGCTTGGCCCATTGCATATTATTGCTATGGACTAGGAGCATAGAAGAAGCAAGGCCAAATATGCAGTGGTAGGCTTGGGTGCCTCAAACAAATATAGCCCATAGGGCTTAATAAAAGTATATTTTTAAATATAAGCAGGGGCGATTAGGCCCATGGCATATTATTGCTTGGATAGGAGCATTAAGAAGAAGCAAGGCCAACTATGAGTGGTAGCTTGGTTGCACTCAAAATATTAGCCAAAGGGCTTAATAAAGTATATTTTTTAAATAAAGCTGGGGCTTGGCCCATTGCATATTATTGCTTGGACTCGGAGCATAGAAGATCCAAGGCCAATATGCAGTCGTAGGCTTGGTGCCTCAAAAATAGCCCAAAGGGTTAATAAAAGGTATATTTTTAAATAAAGCAGGGGCTTGGGCCCATTGATATAGTGCTTGTGGACTCGGAGCATAGAAGAAAAGCAAGGGCCAACTATGCAGTCGTAGGCTTGGTGCACTCTAAAAATTTAGCCCAAAAGGGCTTAATAACGTATTTTTTTAATAATAGCAGGGCGCTTGGCCATAGCTTATTATTGCTTGGACTGGGTGCCGATATGAATAATACAACAGAGCTACGGGACTTGTCATTAATTCCTGTTCCAAAATGGGCATTATTGTTAACAGCGCAAATATCCCAATCATATAAATTATGATTAGTTAATTGGATTGTGTACTGTCGAAAGGTGAGGGCTTAGGAATTGTTGTCTCCTATAGGTCACGTAGTCAAATTACTTTTCTTGATTGGAAGTCGGGGAAACGCCCAGTTGGCGGACATCCTTACCCCCCCTCTTTTGTCATTGATGGCGTTTTTGTGTCCCACAAAGGCTGCGGTTGGAAAGAGCGGGTTTTCTTCGATGTATAGCGGATTCAGACGGGATATTGCCAGCAAAATATCAAGAGAACCCCCTTTACATGACCCATCGTTAAGCCCTGGATGAGTGGAAGCAGCGACTAAATTTGTCTTGTACGTGGGGTCAAAAACTTTGGGAACAACCAGTAGGGGTCGTGCCCATAGATGTGTATGACCGTGGATTTTTTGGAGACAATTGAAAAACATTACTTAAACCCCATGTGTGCTAAGTGCAAAGACTCTTCTGGGTTACAACAGGAATGAAGATCATTTACGCGCGTGGCCTCTAATCGGGTCCCCTCTCCTCTTCAGCCCCCAAATGTTTGTACCCGACAAACGTAGGGTTGGGAGTCCATCAGGGTTCACATCAGTACCAAAGAAAAATAATCTTCTTCATCATACCTAAACACATCTTCGAACAATGTGCCTTTTGATATTGGCTAGGGTGGCCTTTGGGTCAGCCGATGTTCATTTTTGGGGTCTTTGCCATCGCTGTGCTCTCAAAGCATCTGTTTTGAGATTTAATAGGGATTCTTGGAGCAGGGAGAGGGATGGGGGGTGGTGAGACTTTTAATCGGACTGAAACCCCTGACGAGTTTGGTACAGTATTCGAAGTTATCCAGAACTCGCAAAGGTCAGCGACCAGGGCCCACTCGAAAGTACCCATGTGTTTTGGGTATGAAATCCCGGTTTACGGGCATGTTGCGCTGTAAATTCCGCCCATTGCTTTGCTGCTCATTAAACCTTGCCAGAAAATGGAAAGGGGGAGTTCCATGGTAGGCATGGCAAATTTTTGCTGTGTTTCGGCAAGTTAAATTGGATTTGAAGGGCAAAAAAGACTTGCAGCGCTGTGTACGGATGTCTAAAAGTGGGGCAAAATTTGCCTCACCTTTTCCAGTAGCTCAATAACTCTGGGTTTTTTTGGGAATTTTTGAACTACAGGTTCAGGACATGCGCCATGCAAGGAACATGTACCCAAATTTACCCTGCTTTATTGCCGCAAAAAGGTTTGCCCTTTTTCGCTCAAACTAGACCTGGTTGTAGTTCAGTGGGGCCAGGCACTATCGGTCTGTTGCTTGAGACCTTTCACAAAATCTGTTGGGAGTTTTTTGACGTGTGTCACCTAGGCAAATAAGCTTCAGAAGAGCCTGTTGTGCCCCCTTGGGAGAAGAGTACTGCAAAGCTCCAATCGGGCGTTTATTGGTGCTGAGTCCGCAAATGGACAAGGAAGTGGGGAGAAGCAGATTGGGGGATGGACATTTATGAGGAGCAGGGGCACCCGGGAAAGATGTTGGGCCCGCTTTTTCGTGGAAATTGGGGTATGTCAGATGGTACAGTTTAGAGTGGGACCTCTCCCCAGGTTGATCCAGTGAGGTTAGTGAAATGTATCTGCCCTGCCCAAAAATACTTGCCCCGTGTCCGTGTTAGGGGGATTTTGGGGCGGTTGACAGCATTTGTTAAAGCAGTTTTAAGTTGTTAACCACGTGCGGTGTTAAGGCATGGGGGGGGAACCGGCACAAACGTGAGAAAGTCCCGGTGGGTACAGTGTATCGTGGTGCCCTCAGCCATAACCCCCGGGAAAAGACTCTGTACAACAACCCTAAAGGCATTTTTTCCCCAAAAGCAACAACTGCTATTTTCGTGTAAATTTTTTGGGGGAATATGGGTGTGTGGGTTTTGGAACTTCCGCTGTCTTTCATCAGCTGTGGCACGGGACAACTGCACGTTTGGACCAGACTGAAAAAGAGGATTGACTACTGTCTTTGTCTGTCTTGTAAAGCACCTTGGGAGGAGAACGCTGAGCGGGAGCTGAAGCCTGAACACTTGTGGTGAAGGTTGTATTGAGGGTGGCCGGGAAAAGTTGGATCAGAAGGCACTTTTTTTTTAACCCTGATAGGGTGCCCCCTGAATTGGGTTGCTTAAGAGACATATGCTTGCGCTACTGCTGGTGCTTGGTTTCCTTTTCCGTGCCTTCCCTAAAGCCTTGCCTGGAAACATCTTACGGGAAAACCATATTTGGTAATTTTTGGGGCTATCCTTAAAAAAATTTCCACCAATGGCTGTTCTTTCCTTTATTTTTAATTGGAGGAAAAAGGGGGATGACTCTGTTAAAACACCAAGGGTGGCACTTTTTGGGCCCAAACTGTGTTTGCTTTTTGGGCAACAGTTGGCACATTTTAGTGCCACAGTGACGCTTTTTGGGAAAATGTTCTCACAGTTTGTGTTCTGGAGACAGTACCTTTTTTGATTTTGCCAGGGGGTACATAGCCCTTTCGTCCCCCTGGCTGCTTTTTGGGGCTATGAATTCAGCAATCCAGGTAGGACCCTGTGGTGTCATAAACCACCCCTTCCGTTAAAAAAAGGATTTGGATAAATGACTGAGCAGGCGGGCCCAGATGAAAATGTGTGTTTCATATCCTCATCATCATCCCCCTCCTGAGATACTGTTTGCTTTTTCGTGAAAGTGTCTTTTCTAAGGACGCGTATTTCCCAAATTTTGGGCATGAGTAGACATTTCGTCTACTTAAAGTATCTCGTAGGAAAAGTGACAAAGAACCCCCGGAAAAGGGATAACCGAAAAAGTCACCCGAGTAAACCAAAGGGCCCATATTAAAAAATTTTCCCTTTGGCTGCTGATGGTTTGAGGCAATATGACGACTTTGAGGATTGGAGGGCGCGGCTTGTCTGTAGCGGACACTAGAATTTTCCCCAGGATGATTGCGTATGCAAGAAACAGTGGTCGAGGGCGTCTGGCCTTTCCAAGATGTTATTTGTCATGCTCACCGGCCTCAAAACGTTTTCTTTGAGTACTGGGATTTCTAGTAGAAAAAAGGACGTTCTATCAATCCTAGGTGTTGGGACTTGTACAGTGCCTTCTTGGCAAGACTGCTGCGGCCCCGAGCCCCGTCCCGTCCCTTTGCAACATCCTTTTTGGTAATTGTTTTTTTTTTAGAATTGGGAGATGAATGGGCCCGTCACCAAGTTGGATTAGGGTTGCTGTATGCGTCACTTGCGGCCGGGGGAAGGTGCGCTTTTTTCACACTTGGCAGTGAAGCCGCACACTACATCCCTAAAAAATTTGTTTCAAAATGCGCACAAACCACCCAGTTTTGGTTAGGGTTTGTGAATGGTCATTTTCTGGCGGGGTAAGTGTGCGCTGTTTACATTTGGGAGTGAAGCCCCACACTACCACTCCTAAAAAAATTAGTTTTTAAGTGGCACAGGGCCCCGAGATGTGGGTTAGGTTGCTGATGCGTCACTTGCTGGCGGGGTTTTGGGAGTGTGCGCTTCACACTTGGAAATGGGAAACCCCCACACCCCCCCCTTAAAAAAATTGGTTTGAGTGCGCCCCAGCCACCGGGAGTGGTTAGGGTTTGCTGAATGCGTCACTTTTGGGGGGGTAAGTGGGCGCTGTCCCAATTGGAGTTTAAGTGCACACTTTCACTCCTAAAAAAATTAGTTTCAAGTGGCACAGCAACCCAGATGTGGTTAAGTTAGCTGAATGCGTCACTTGCTGGCGGGGGAGTGTGCGTTTTCACACTTGGCAGTGAAGCCGCACAAAAAAAACTCCCTAAAAAAAAATTGTTTTCAAGTGCGCAAAGCAACGGATTGGGGTTTGGGTGGGTGAATTTCGTCACTTGCTGGCGGGGGGGAAGTGTGCGCTGTCACACTGGCAGTGGGGCCGGGCCCCCACTAACTCCCTAAAAAAAAATTTGTTTCAATGCGCACCCGCCAACCCGGATGTGGTTAGGTTTGTGGAATGCGTCACTTGCTGGCGGGGGTAAGTGTGGCTGTCACCCTTTGGGAGTTTAAGCCGCACACTAACTCCCTAAAAAAAATTTTTTTTTAAATGCGCACAGCCCCCCGGATGTGGTTTTGGTTAGTGAATGGTACTTGCTGGCGGGGGTAAGTGTGCGCTCTCACCCCTTGGCAGTGAACCGCACACTACACTCCCTAAAAAAAATTTGGTTGAATGGCGCACAGCCACCGAGATGTGGTTTGGTTAGTGAATGGTCACTTGCTGGGGGGGTAAGTGTGCGCTGTCACACTTGGCAATGAAGCCGCACACTACAAATCCCCAAAAAAAATAGTTTCCCAAGTGCGCACAGGCACCCAGATGTGGTTGGTTAGCTGAATGGTCACTTGTGCGGGGTAAGTGTGCGCTGTCACACTTGGCAGTTTTTAAGCCGCCCCATACACTCCCTAAAAAAATTAGTTTCAAATGCGCACAGCCACCGAGTTTTGGTTAGGTTAGTGAATGCGGGACTTGGGCGGGGGAAATGTGCGGTCACACTTGGCAGTGGAAAACCGCACACTAACTCCCCCCAAAAATTTGTTTTTTTGTGCCCCACAGCCCGGATGTGTTAGGTTAGCTGGGAAAGCGTCACTTGCTGCGGAGGTAAGTGTGCGCTCTCACACTTGGCAGTGAAGCCGCACACTACACCCCCTTAAAAAAAATTAGTTTCAAGTGCGCACAGCCACCCGGGGGTGGTTAGGTTAGCTGAAAGCGTCACTTGGGTGGGGGGTTTTAAGTGTGCCTGTCCATTGGCTGTGAAGCCGCACACTCCAAATCCCTAAAAAAATTAGTTTTAAGTGCGCACAGCCACCGAGATGTGGTTTTTTTAGCTGAATGCGGGCACTGCTGGCGGTGGTAAGGTGGGGCTCTACACTTTGGCAGTGAACCCCCACATACCTCCCTAAAAAAATTGGTTTTTGAAGTGCGCACAGCCACCGAGATGTGGTAGGTTAGCTAAATGCGGCACTTGTTGCGGGGTAAGTGTCCCGCTGCCCACACTTGGCAGTGAAGCCGCACACTACACTCCAAAAAAAAATTGTTTAAAAGTCCCGCACAGCACCGAGATGTGGTTTAGGTTAGGGAATGCGCCCATTGCTGGCGGGGTAAGTGTGCGTGTCACAATTGGCAGTAAAGCCGCACCTACACTCCCTAAAAAAAATAGTTTCAAGTGCGCAAGCCCAAAGATGTGGTTAGGTTAGTAATGCTTTACTTGTGGGGGGTTTAGTGTGCGCTGCCCACACTTGGCAGTGAAGCCGCACACTCACCCCTAAAAAATTATTTTAAAGTGCGCACGCCACCGAGATGGGGTTTAAAGGTTAGCTGAATGCGTCATTGTGGGGGGGGTAAGTGTGCGCTTTTCCACTTGGCAGTGAACCCGCACATTTTACCCCCCTAAAAAATTTAGTTTCAAGGTGCGCCCAACCCCCGAGATGGGTTAGGTTGCGGAATGCGTCACTGCTGCGGGGGTAAGTGTGCGCTGTCCCCACTTGGCAGTGAACCCGCACACTACACTCCCTAAAAAAATTATTTTAAAAGTGCGCACAGCCACCGAGATGGGGTTAGGTTAGTGAATGGTCCTTGCTGGCGGGGTTAGTGTGCGGCACTCCCACTTGGCAGTGAAGCCCCCACACATCCCACCCCTAAGGTGGGTAGGTGGGCAGAGGCACTGGTTCCCACAAAAAAAAAAATAACGCTCTATGGCTTAAATTAGGAAAAAAATCGATCTGGTGCAAAAAAAAAAAATGAAACAGAAACCTAAGTAAGCCTCTGACTGCGCTTTTTAGCAAAGCGGGAGTGAGTAAGCTAAGCTTGAGGTCCGTCCTGTGTGCACCCCTAAGGTTCCCCTTCCTTCCCTCCCTGCCTGCCTGCTACACAGCACTACTCCGTCCCCCACTCTAGCTCTAGAAAAAGCTTTTTGGGTTAATTAGGATTTTCCCAAAAAATGACAAATCCCGATCTGCTCCAGCATTTATCTCTCTCTCTTACTAGGTCAGATGTCTCAGGATGTGCCCAAAATGGCGGGGACAAGCCTTAAATACTGCCTTGCATGTCATAGATGACATAGGCCAGACGAGGAAAGCAGCCAATCTAGTCCTGACACAACAACTTTGCTTTTGCCATTACTGATATGATTGGCTATCTCACAAGTTTTCTGACCCCTAAAAACGCACGTGTGCTGACTCGCAAATAAAGATTCGTTTTTCCACGGGGGGCCGAATCCGGGAAAACAGTATTTCAGGGGTCGAATTCGTAGACGTAGGACTCGGAATAGTAGCTCGCTCAGCCGCTGTGACAGCGGGTATCGTGACGAGTCAAGCTTATTGCCATTGATTTTCCATTGGACTCGTCACTGTGCGGTCCAGCTGGGAGATTCGCCGAGTAACGAGTTTCCCGCGGTACCTTCAGATTTGCGAGTCCGTAGTCCTAAACGAGTAGACTCGCCATCCTATCTTAACTGGGATCAAAGGGAGTAAGTACACAGTCTGGTGACTGTAATGGTACGGAATGTAGGATTTTAGTCCCTAACCCGTATTTAAAGGGAGTAATTACAAGTTGGTGGGCTGTAATGGTCAAATGAGAGTAGGATTTTAGTTTCTAACCTGTATCAAAAGGGGGAAGTTTCAACATCTTGTCACTGTTCAGATCACAGGAGTTAGGATTTTAGTCCCAAAACCCTTAAAGGTAGTAAGTAAAAAAAGTCTGGTGACTGTTAGACAAAAAGTTAATTTTTGCCCCCCAACTGTTTAAGGTAGTAAGTAAAATCTGGTGACTTTAATGGCACAGAGATTGGGGTTTTTTGCCCTAACCTGTTTGGAGTAAGTACAACCTGGTGACTGTTGGTTAAAGGGATTAGGATTTTTTCCTAACCGTTTTTAAAGGGAGTAAGTAAAAACATTGGTGACGTAAGGTCCGGGATAGGATTTTAGTCCCAACCTGTATAAGGTAGAAAAATAAACAGTTGGGATTTTAGTCACAGGAGATTGGATTTTGTCCCAACCTTATAAAAGGGGAAGTAAACAGTTGGTGACTTTAGTCAGGGGATTGGATTTTTGTCCCAACCTTAAAGGGAAGACAACGTTGGTGATGTAATGGTGGGGGTAGGTTTTTAGCCCCTAACCTTTAAAAGGTAAAAATTTAAAAATTTTGGGTGCTTTTAATTCACGGGTTTTGGATTTTACCCAAAACCTTTCAGGTGAAGTAAAACTTTGGTGACTTTTAATTTAAAGGAGTTGGTTTTAGTCCCAACCCTTTTTAAAAGGTGAAAAAAACAGTCGTGACTGTATTAAAGGGAGTTAGGTTTTTGCCAACCCCTGATTAAGTGTAAGTAAAAGTTGGTGCTGTTGCAAGGAGTTTGGGGTTTTAGTCCCTAACCGTTTTAAGGGGTAAAGTACAACTTTGGGTGAAATGGTAAGGGATGGTTTTTCCCCAAACCCCTGTTTTAAAGGGTATAAAAAAGTTGGTGACTTAAAGGGGACAGGGGATTGGATTTTACCCCAAACCCTGTAAAGGTATAAAACAACAGTTGGTGACTTTTTGGTAAGGAATTGGATTTTATTCCCAAACCGTATTAAGGTAGTAAGTACAACTTTTGTGACTAAAGGGGGGTCACAGGAATAGGATTTTAGCCCTAACCTGTTAAGGGAAGAAGTACAAAGCTGGTGACTTTAGCCCAAGGAGATTAGGTTTTTAGCCCCAACCTTTAAAGTGAAGTACAACTTTGGGGCTGTAATGGTACAGGAGGTAGGATTTTGCCCTAACCGTTTTGGTAGTAAGTAAAAAACAGTTGGTGCGTAAGGCACGGGGGTGGATTTTAGTCTTTAACCTGTATAAGGTAGTGTAAACTTTGGTGACGAAGGTAGGGTTTTAGGATTTTATCCAACCTGTATAAGGGTGAATTAAAAAAGTTGGTGACTTAATGGCCAGGGGGATGGTTTTTTCCCCAACCCTGTTAAGGAGAATTAAAACATTGGGTCTTTTGTCACAGGAGATGGATTTTAGCCCACCTTTAAGGTGGAAGTAAACAGTTGGTCCTTTTAGCCCCAAGGGTTTTAGGATTTTATCCCAACCTGTTTTCAAGGTGAAGTAAACTTTTGGTGACTTTTTGGGGAAAGAGTTTGGTTTTAGCCCCAAAACCTTTTTAAGGAGTAAGTAAACCGGGGAGGGAATGGTCACAGGGTTTAGGTTTTAGCCCCTCCTTTTAAAGGTAGAATAAAACATCTGGTGACTTTGGTTCAGGGTTGGGTTTTAGTCCAACCTTTTTAAGGAGAATAAACAGTTGGGACTTAAGGTACAGGGGGTGGATTTTTACCCCCCTAACCTTTTTTAAGGAGTAAGTACAACGCTGGTATGTTAGAAAAGGAGTTGGGTTTTTAGTCCCTAACCTGTATAAGGTAGAAAAGTAAAACATTGGGATGTTGTAAGGGGAGTTAGGTTTTTTCCCAAAACTGTATAAGGTGAAATTCAAAAGTCTGGTGACTGTAGTCCGGGAGAGTAGGATTTTGCCCCAAAACCCTGTTTTAAGGTAGTAGTACCCATTTGGGTATTTTAAAGGGTAAGGGGTTGGATTTTACCCAACTGTTAAGGGGTAGTAGTACAACAGTTGGTGACTTTTGGTCACAGGAGATTGGATTTTAGCCCCCCCTTTAAGGTAGAAAGTCAACAGTCGGTGAGTAAGGTCAAGGAGATTAGGATTTTACCCAAACCTTTGTATAAGGGTAGTAAGTCAACTCGTGATTTAATGGTAAGGAGATTAGGTTTTAGCCCAAACCTTTTTAAGGAGTAAGTCAAAGTCGTGATTTAATGGTCCAAAATAGGATTTTAGTCCCAAACCCTGTTAAGGAGTAATACAACAGTTGGTACTTTAGTCACAGGGATTGGATTTTAGTCCCTAACCTGAAAGGTAGTAAGTAAACAGTTGGGATGTAGTAAGGGATTGGTTTTTATCCCAACCTGTTTTAAGGGGTATAAGTACAACAGTTGGTGTGATGGTAAAAGGAGTTAGGATTTAGTCCTAACCTGTTTAAGTAGAAATACAACGTTTGATGTAATGGCACAGGAGATTAGGTTTTTGTCCCAAACCCTGTTAAAAGTAGTAAGTACAACAGTCTGGTGATTTTTAAGGCACAGGAGAGGGGGGATTTTGCCCCTAACGTTTAAGGTAGTAAGTACAACAGTCTGGTGACGTAAGGTCACAGGAGAAAGGATTTTAGCCCCTAACCTGTATCAAGGTAGTAAGTAAAACAGTCTGGTGACTGTAATGGTCAAGGAGATTAGGATTTTAGCCAAACCCTGTTTTAAGGTAGTAAGTACAACAGTCTGGTACTGTAATGGTACGGAGATTAGGATTTTGTCCCTAACTGTAAAAAAGGAGAAAGTCAACGTCTGGTGATTTAATGGGGGGGAGTTTAGGATTTAGTCCCAACCTTTTTTAAGGTAGTAAGTACAACAGTCTGGTGACTGTAATGGTCAAGGAGTTGGTTTTCCCCCAAAACCTGTATAAGGTAGTAAGTAAACAGTTGGTGACTTAATGGTACGGGAGATAGGATTTTAGCCCCTAACCTGATAAGGTAGTAATACAACGTCTGGTGACTTAAGTCCAGGAGATTAGGATTTTAGTCCCAACCTGTATAAGGGAATGTAAAACAGTCTGGTATGTAAGGTCAAGGAGATTAGGATTTTAGCCCCAAAACCTTTTTTAAGGT
>JARQOC010002816.1:0-21547 GCA_033576535.1 Allobates femoralis | reverse complement strand
GGAAATCGAACATCCGAGTGCAGTACGATGATTTCCAAGCACCCATAAACTTCAATAGGTGCCATCAGATTTCAGCATGTGAAAAAAAAGCTGATCAGCACTGCTCCATAGAATAACATTAGTCCGAGTGCTATCCGACAGAATATTGGATAGCACTCCTCTGATGTATATACTCGTGTGAGTGAGCCATTAAAATGACTCTCCATTCTGGCAAATATATGAAAGTTCAGGTTGTTCATATGGTAAAATTTTCTAATGAGACATCAATACATTTTTATTAAACGGAAATTATTTGTTGACATCCAAACGATGGATACATCCAAGTAATGAACATTTATTAACATTGAATAATATAACAAGCATGAGAAATATGAAAAAATATGGGTGGGGGAGGGGAGAATAGGTAAATCTTGGTATACAAGAGAAGTCTCACAACTCTTAATTTGCCGTAGAACCACAAGCAACGAAAAGGTACATTCACGGCGCCCAACACACCAACCAACTCTCCAGGAGGGGTACTCACAGCCCTGGGAGAAAAAAACAAAGGAAGGGGGTGGAGGGGGGGTGTGAAGGGAAAGTAGGAGAGGGGAGGGCTGAGGTTGCCTGGGAGCACCTGGGGGCCTAGAAAGGAATCGGTATAGCCAAAGGATGAGAGGCCCACAGGGACCATGCGTCCATGACATAACGCCTCATTTGAGAGTCTAGAGCCAAATAAATCTCATGGCAAAAGATTGAATTAATCTTGTTGGATACCTCTCCCATGGAGGGAGGAGAGCCCCTATTCCATTTCGCTGCTATACATAATCTAGCAGCTATCAAGACATATGTAATCACATGCTGAGGGAGTGGGGAGTAAGCTCCTATCCCAATGTGGAGGACGGCAAGTTGAAGGGAAAGTGGGATACTAATCCCTGTCAGAGTTCCCAGCAAATCAGCAATAAGATGCCAGAATTGGGAGATTTTCGGGCAGGACCACCACATGTGGGCCAAGTCTCCCCTGACACCACAATGTCTCCAACATAAGGGGGAATTGTCCGCCCGGAACCTCGCCAACCTGGTAGGGGGTGTATACCAATGGAGGTGAATCTTCTTTAAACTCTCTAAATGATAGATGCATATTGTGGATCGCTGAGTGCTGCGCAATGCCCCTACCCAATCATCTAAGTCTGACAAAAAGCCCAAATCTCTCTCCCATTTCAGCATATAGTCCAGCATCGCAGGCATGGACTACTCAAGAAATCCGCTATATAGCCCAGAGAGGCCTTTGGAGACTTCTGGGCCCGATAACATGAATCTAAGAAGGGGCAACGGTCTCGATGGGCCTAAGTCATGTCTGCAGGACCGAGAACGCAGAAAATGGCAGATTTGGGAGAACTGTAGAAAGGCCTGTTTAAGGGCTGGGAATTTAAGGGTCAGTGCATCAAAGGAGATCAGATTTCCCTTGGACACCAGATATCCCAAAACCTCAATACCCTGGTCCCTCCACAGGTTTAAGTTCAGTGATGGGATATGTAGTTGAAGGGCAGATATTGGGATTGCTGTAACCGGGCTTAGTCCAATCTTCAGGAGCCTGTCTCCAGATCCTAAGAAGTGTCTGCGCAGTATGCAGCGGGTGATCTCCTCCAGGAGAACCCAGAGCCTCCGCTCACAAGACTAGACGAGGGGAGCCTCCTCTCATAAAATGAGACTCTATCTGAGTCCAACCCAAGAGAGTGGGAGAATTCCACCAGGTCTTGGCCTCCTCCAATATCACGGCCCTATTATAGGACTTTAGATCAGGAACTCTCATTCCACCTTGTTTTAGATGTATAAAAGCAAAAAATGGACTGCAGCACATCCTTTTCAATGATAACATGTGGATTTATTCCTGGACTGCGACGTTTCGGCTCTGTGACAGCCTTTCTCAAGCAGTACGTTGTTTTAGATGTAGGTACATAACTTGCCTGGATACTCTGGGTTTTTTGTTTGCCCAGACATATTTATTAACAAGAGATTGTAGTTGCGATAGTAGTTTAGCAGGGTAAGTGATTGCGGTACATCTGAAGAGATATAAAATCTTAGGTAACAATAACATTTTGAATGCTTGCACCCTTCCCATCCAAGATAAAGGGTGTGAGACTCTATGGTCTGCAAGAGTTTTTTTTTTAAGTGATTCCAGGTTTTTAACTGTAATTAAGGAAGCCGGGCATAAGGTGATACCTAAGTAGGGGATCTGGGCACCACTGAAAGGGGAATGACCGCGAGAGGTGAGTCGTGATAGTAGGGGGGACATGGATGGCAAGGATCACGGACTTGCTAGCATTTAATTTGTAGTACGAAATTTGCGCAAATGAGTTAAGTATTTTCATTATTGCCGGGAGGGAGGAAAGCGGAATAGTGCAAGATATAATGACATCATCTGCATACAGACCAATTACATGATGTTTCCCACCAATCTGTATGCCCGAGATGGAGATATCTCCATGGACCAAGGCGGCAAACGGCTCCATAACAAAGGCGAATACCAACGTGGAAAGAGGGCAACCCTGGCGAGTGCCGTTGGTGATGCTGAAACTTCGGGATAGGAAGCCAGAGGAGAATACCTTAGCACTAGGATTGGAGTAAAGGCTGAGGATAGCTGATAGAACGGGTCCTGAGAGCCCAAATCTGCAGAGGACCTCTCAGAGGTAGCCCCAATGCACCCTGTCAAACACCTTCTCTGCGTCAAGGGACAGGAATACACTGGGGACTCCCTGCCTCTCCGATGAGGTTCAGCATCCTCCTGGAGCCGTCTTTAGCCTGCCTTCCCGCCATGAAGCCCACCTGGTCCGGGTCTATCAATGTCGGGGCAATTTTTGTCAACCTATTGGCCAAAAGTTTAGAATAAATCTTTAGGTCGGAATTCAAGAGAGAGATTGGGCGGTAGTTTCCTGGGAGGTTCGGTTGTTTTCCCGGTTTGAGAATCGTGGTGATCGTGGCTTCTAGGGCGGGGGCAGGGATAGAGTCCGTGGATTGCCAATGGTTTAATGTCCGAAGTAGGTACAGGGCCAAAGAGTGAGAGAAAGACTTATAATAATCATTAGGGAACCAGTCAGGGCCCGGGGCTGAGTTGGATTTCAAAGAGGTCATGACCTTAGTTACCTCAGTTAGGGTGAATGGGAGGTTCAGTTCGTCCAGACAGGCCGGAGAGACTGAGGTGAGTTCCAAGGCATCTAAGTACTCTTGTATGGAGTCAGAGGACGGCTGAGGAGTATCCCCATCGTCCCTCAGGTTATACAGCTTTGCGTAGTACTGCGCGAACACTTCAACGATCTCCTCAGGGCTTCTCACCAGTTCCCCCTTTGCATTTATAATGGCAGAAATCATGGTCTGAACTGCTCGTTTTTTTTTTATTCTCCTGGCAAGAATTTTACCCGCCCTATCACCCGCCGCATAGAAAGTTGTTTTTAGGCGTCTCAGGCCTTTCTCATATTGGTGTAGGAATAGGGACAGCAGCTGATTACGCAGGGTCAGGATCTGGGAGGTCAGGTGGGGCGCGGGGTCAACTTTATCGACAGCTTCCAGCTGTTGAATTCGGGACATCAACTCCAACCTCAGTCCATCGCTCGTTTTTTTCTGCTGAGATGCTTTTTGTTAGAGAAGGCCCCGGAGGACCGCCTTATGGGAAGCCCACAGCGTGTCATCTGAGACCTCCCCATTGTCATTTAAGTAAAAAAAACGCTCTAATATTTTTTTCAATTACTGTCGTTACATGTTGGTCGGAAAGGAGGCCCACATTCAATCTCCAGTGACATGACATACCCCCTCGCAACCTCAGCTTGATCTCCAATGATGCCGGCGCATGATCTGACCACGTGATCAGGTGAATTTCCACCTTGGCACAGGTCGCCAGTGTGGCATCATCTACAAGGAAATAGTAAATCCTGGAATACGACCTGTGCCTATTGGAGAAGAAAGAATAGTCCCTCTCCGAAGTGTGGAGATAGCACCAGACATCATGGAGATGGAACTCGCGACAAAGGGGGGCCAATTCCCCACCCCTCCGAGACAAAGGGGAAGAGGAGTTCAGGTGTCGCTCCATAATGGAGTTAAAGTCGCCACAAAGAGTTCTCCTCCCCTGCGCCTCACTCCACACTCTTCCAAAAAATGATCTCAGGAAACAGGTCTGAGCTACGTTTGGGGCATAAACGTTGGCAATTGTATAAATCTCTCCAGAGATGCAACAAACAACAATAATATACCTCCCTGCCGGGTCTGTAATCGTTTGGATCAGTTGGAATTGTATAGAGTTTTTGATCAAAACGCAAACCCCGGCCTTTTTTTCTGAGTGGTTGGCAAAGAAGGATTGAGTGTATAACCTATGGTGGAGCCTATGGTTGACTTCTGATAGCAGGTGCGTTTCCTGTAAGCATAGGATATCAGCCTTGGCACGTCCAGCCTCCCTCCATAAGAAGGATCTCGTAGCTGGAGAATTCAGCCCCTTAACTATGAGGGTGACTATATTAAGGCTCATCCCTCACAATCAACGTTCACTGCGCACCGCTGAAAAGTGGCCCCCGAAGCGGAGTGTGTGCAGCCGCGGGACAGGTAAACAATGGTTTCCTATGGGAGACTGTTCTGCTGAAGCGGACACTAGTATCGGTGTCCGCTTCATCACAAAGACTCAGATTTTAGCGGAGAGATCACATAACGGGGATGTATGACCCTTGCCTTATACAACCATATAGTGGGGACTTTATCCTAATACATCTGATCCCAGTTGGTGAAACTCTAAACAACTATAATGCTACTAATAGTCTTGGTGTTGCCTCAGAGGCCTACCCGGATGTAACATTTCCCCCTACCAGTCACTGCTCGTCGCTCATCTTTGGGGTGTTGCTTATAAATGACACATCATTTACTATTTCTAAAGACAGAACTGAGAGACCAATAGTCAATTTATTAATAGAGATTTATTTCTAAACAACAGACGATTTAGAAAATAAGAAATTATGGGTCAATAGATGGAACTGATCTTGATCAATGACATGTAAGAGGTAATGTACAATCAATGTGACATCAAACGAGCAAGAACAAAAATTTTCTATATGAAAAGAACTTGATGTTGAATCAACCTGTGGGTTATAGAGAAGGAACCTTCTCCTCTTTCCTGAAAATGCTGGGATATTAGCCACATTGCCAGAAGTAGTCTGAGGCAAGTCCATGGTGGCTTCTCTCCGTCCCGGTTCCCTAGACTGAAGGGCTCTCCTTATAAACATATTAGAGAGAGACCGGTCAGTCTATAACAACGGGGTGGGGAGAAGTCATCAGAGTACAGACTCACACCAGTCATCCGAGACTCATGGTCTGCAGTCGGCTTTTCAATACACATTTTGAAATGCAGTGGTTTTTCAGAGTAAAGGCCGGGTTACACACTACGATGTCTCAGCGATCCGACCAACGATCGGGATCGCTGGGACATAGTTATCTGATCGCTGGTGAGCTGTCACACGGGCAGACTCACCAGCGATCAGCGAGAACGATGGTAACCAGGGTAAACATCGGGGTACATAAGCAGAGCGCTGCGCTTAGTTACCCGATGTTCACCCAGGTTACCAGCTCCCAGTGTGAACTGTGCGGCGCTGGGAGGTCGTTGATCGTTGGTATCCGACTGTCACATACGCCGCTGCCCAGCGGGAGACCAATGATTGAAAAATGGTCCTGGTCATTTATCAATGATGAACGACCTCATCGTTGGTAAATGTCACATGCAACTATATAGTTTCGAGGTCGCTGCAACATCTCAAAAACGGGGCCTTTAAGCATGGCCAGAATAACACTCTGTGTCTGATTCACGCTGCTCGAACTTCTCCTGTCAGGTTCCTCTCAACATCCCATTCAACCTCATATATAACAAGGAAGAAAATACAGATAACATAGCAGATTTTCAAAAATATTTAAAATTCTTTTGGCCAATTACATACCCAGTCTTCAAATATTTTCACACAACCTTCATATACATATATTGCTGCATTAAGGGGCTCGGTGAAGGTGGCAGTGAAGGTGTGTAAGTGTCTGATGGGGTCACACAGCTCATAAAAGGACAGCTGCCCGATCTCATAATCCAGACAGATCCTGACTCTATCACTGGAGATCTTGTCAGGTAACTCAATCTCTTCACTGTCATGTATCACTGAATACTGATTATTATATCTCCACAAACTCCAGGACTTGTGATTATATCCAATGTATGACTGACGTCCCCTTTTGTCTATACTGGGATAACACATTCCCACCATCCACTCCCCTGATCTTTTGCCCTCCACATCCCAGTAATGTCGTCCTGAGGTAAATCCCCTCCTGCTCATCACCTGATTATACAGGAATCTCTCTGCTGTTTCTGGACGATTCTGGCTCTCTCGTGTCCAGGTTGCAGTTTTTAGGTTGTTTGTCATATGGACATTATTAGCAGCTGTGTTTACATCCAGTAATATGTCTGCAGATTGTGCCACATAGATCCCGCTCCTTATACCTGTTATTACCTCACATAATGTGTGTAATGTGTGTGAGATCACAGCCACATCCAGGTCATCTCCATCATGGAGCTGTTTATCATGTCCTCTTGTGTCCTCATCACCTCCCTCCTCCTCAGGATCACACAAGTCACCGGTGTCTGGATCCTGTAAGACAGTCAGTGGATCAGTCATGTTACACAGCTCGTCAATGTGCCTCATCCTCCTGGACAGCTCGTCCTTCTTTATCTCCAGCTGATGGATCAGAGCAGACAGTGACAGTGACTCTTCCTTCTCCTGCCTGGAGATCTCACTCAGGACCTTCTTCTCCAGGTCGTCCACCCGTCTCCTGATGTCTGTACACAGGACAGTGACTCTCTCGGATTCTCCAGCTGCTTTTTCTTGAGCTTTTCTCCAGCGCTCCTCAAGACGCTGAACTTTGTCCTTAGTCTCCTTTCTCTGTCTGGTCATTTTTTTGAGAATATTTCTCAGTTTCTCCTTCTTCTTCTCTGAGGCCTCAACTAGCATCTCCACCTGGTGTCCCCGATGTTCTCCGGCCAAACTGCAGGACACACAGATACAAGCCTCGTCCTCAGTGCAGTAATATTCCAAGATCTTCTTATGGACAGAACATTTCCTTTTCTCCAGAGAAGTGCTGGGATCAGATAAGACGTGTTCTGCTGATTTGCTGTGAGATCTCAGGTGTTTATCACACAGAGAAGCCTCACAGTGTAGACAGGATCTAACAGCAGGTACAGTGGAATCCACACAGTAAGTGCAGAAGATCACCTCCTGATGAGGCTCAGAAAGCAGTAAATTTTCCATGATGTTACGCAAAGCTAAGTTTCTCATCAGTGTCGGCCGCTGCTGAAACATTTCTCTGCAGTTCGGACAAGAATAAAACCCACACTCTTCTTGTGTATCCAGCACACGATCAATACAGACCCGGCAGAAGTTGTGTCCACATCTCAGCATTACAGGATCTGTATAAGTGCTTAGACAGAAGGAGCAAAGCAGCTCATCCCTCAGGTCTGCAGACGCCATGGCTTTCAGAGGAAGAGAGAAACAGAACTACAGTGCTTGCACACGTACAAACCAAAGGGTGGCTTACACTGTTTATTTAATAGAAGTAGTTAGTAACTTGAGTAGATATGAAGCTGGAACAGGTTTAAAAACCCGGAAGTCATCTGATTTTATGGTATGTTTACTTTGGCAGTGGAATTAGGGTGTGAAACATTGAGTGTCTGTATTCTTAAGGTCATTTCATATAGGCCGATAATCTTCGAATGCATTTTCATAAACATGTTGCTGAAAAAAACAAAGGACTGGATATTTGGCAAAATAAACAAAGCAGCCTTGGAGAGGATCTTCAATCAGGCAGGCCCAGTGGTCATAAAGTCTCTAGGGCACTAATTTATAAGAAAACCTGGTGTCCAAGATTTCCATGTCTTTGAACAACATTGTTTAGACGTGGTAATGAGCCATAAAACCATCAGTGATGTTCAGTCCGTTTTGTATACAATTGAAACTTCTAATTAGCCTGGGACTTTCGCATGCTCCTATTCCAATGTGGTATGTTTAATTATGTGCACCATATGCCCAGTGGGGTCTTTTTATGTTGGTGAAACTAGGCAACGTCTAATGGCCACTTTACACGCGGCTACATTTCTAGCTTATCCACAGGTAACTTACTGGCTGCAGTGAAATCATGGAGACATGGTTCTATCTTGTTGCTGTGTACAAATGGAATAATGTCTCCATGATTTCACTGCAGCCAGTAAGTTACCTGTGGATAAGCTAGAAATGTAGCCGCGTGTAAAGTGGCCATAAGAGCAAGGATGAGGTCTCATCGTCACACAATTACACACGAAAAAATCCATTTTCCAGTAGCGGAGCATTTTTCTGGCCAAGGAAATAACATTGATAATATGAAGGTTTTAATTTTGAGGGGTAATTTCAAATCCCAGAAGCATCGAAGAGTGTGTGAATCCAAGCTAATTAGAAGTGTCAATTGTATACAGAACTAGTGATGGGCGAATCCTAAATTACTCGGAATCGCTTGACTGTAGCGAGTCCGAGCCCAGGACTCGCTACTCGTTGCGAGTCTAGCGAGTCCAATGTTAATGAATGGGGAAGCGAGTAATAGCGAGTAGTGTGAGATTTACAAATCGCAGATGTGTCTCGGAAGCTTCAGCCTGAAGCAATCCTAGTTTTGTCATTTATTTGCATTGGATTTACTTTGTAAGTAATCGCTGGGGAAACTCGCAGATAAGAGTCCTGTCTTCTCAGTGTGCTGGCTGCCAGGGTCCTAGAGCCTGCCTGCTGCCTGATGTAGCAGTGCTGAGATTGTTCTCAGTCTGCTCATTCCCTGTGTACAGACATGAATGTCTGTGCACAGAGATGATGTAGCAGACCTGAGATTGTTCTCAGTCTGCTCATCCCTGTGCATAGACATCTATATATATACACAGGGGATGTAGCAGAGAGGACATCGCGTTTTGGACTGCGTCGGACGGAAGAGGATTTTTTTAATTAAAGATGGAGTCCCTAATGGCTTTTTTTTTTATTTCTAATAAAAAAAATTCTTTGTGTTGGTGTTTTTTTTAAAACAACTTAATAGAAATTCATGGCGGTCATGTCTAATATTGGCGTGACCGCCATAAATTTCGGGCTTAGGGCCAGCTGATAATACAAAGCTGGCCCTAACCTCTATTACCCAGCGTGCCACCAGGGCTGCTGGAAGAGCGGGGTTCAGCGCCAGAGGATGGCGCTTCAATAAACGCGCCATCTTCTGGGGCGGCTGCGGGCTGCAATTTGCAGCGGGGGGTGCCCAGAAAGCTTGGGCATCCCTGCGCTGCGGATTCCAGCCCCCAGCTGCTTAGCTGTACCTGGCTAGACATAGAAATTGCGCGGAGCCCCACGCATTTTTTTTGACTCCGACTCCGACTCCGACTCCGAGACGACTCCGACTCCGAGACGACTCCGACTCCGAGACGACTCCGAGACGACTCCGACTCCGAGACGACTCCGACTCCGAGACGACTCCGAGACGATTCCGACTCCGAGACGACTCCGACTCCGAGACGACTCCGACTCCGAGACGACTCCGACTCCGAGACGACTCCGAGACGACTCCGACTCCGAGATGACTCCGACTCCGAGACGACTCCGACTCCGAGGCGACTCCGACTCCAAGGCGACTCCGACTCCGAGGCGACTCCGACGCGACTCCGAGGCGACTCCGACGCGACTCCACTCCGACTCAGACTCAGACTCCGACTCAGACTCAGACTCCGACTCCGACGCGACTCCGACTCCGACGCGACTCCGACGCGACTCCGACTCCGACGCGACTCCGACTCCGACGCGACTCTGACGCGACTCCGACTCCGACGCGACTCAGACTCCGACGCGACTCAGACTCCGACGCGACTCAGACTCCGACGCGACTCAGACTCCGACTCAGACTCCGACTCCGACTCCGACTCCGACGCGACTCCGACTCCGACGCGACTCCGACTCCGACGCGACTCCGACTCCGACGCGACTCCGACTCAGACTCCGACTCCGACTCCGACGCGACTCCGACTCCGACGCGACTCCGACTCCGACGCGACTCCGACTCCGACGCGACTCCGACTCCGACGCGACTCCGACTCAGACTCCGACTCAGACTCAGACTCTGAGACTCCGACTCTGAGACTCCGACTCTGAGACTCCGACTCTGAGACTCCGACTCTGAGACTCCGACTCTGAGACTCCGACTCCGAGACTCTGACTCTGAGCCTCTGACTCTGAAATTCATTAAATAATAAAAAAAAAAATGCGTGGGGCTCCGCGCAATTTCTATGTCTAGCCAGGTACAGCTAAGCAGCTGGGGGCTGGAATCCGCAGCGCAGGGAGGCCCAAGCTTTCTGGGCACCCCCTGCTGCAAATTGCAGCCCGCAGCCGCCCCAGAAGATGGCGCGTTCATTGAAGCGCCATCCTCTGGCGCTGAACCCCGCTCTTCCAGCGGCCCTGGTGGCAGTGGCACGTGGGTAATAAAGGGGTTAATACCAGCTTTGTTATACAAGCTGGTATTAAGCCCGAGATTCTTAATGTCAGGCCACGTTTGACCCAGCCACTAAGAATCTCCAATAAAGGGTTAAAAAAACGCAACACAGAGAAAATTTTTTATTTGAAATAAAAAAAAAGCCATTAGGGACTCCATCTTTAATTAAAAAAATCCTCTTCCGTCCGACGCAGTCCAAAACGCGATGTCCTCTCTGCTACATGCACAGGGAATGAGCAGACTGAGAACAATCTCAGCACTGCTACATCATGTCTGTGAGCAGGCGGGCTCTAGGACCCTGGAGCTGCACAGAGAAGACAGCTGGACTCGGCTCGCAATGTAACAGCAGTTATTTGGGAGTTTCCCTGCTATCACTGGCACAGTAGCCGAGTCTAATGCAAACAATGGCAATCCTAGTTTTGTCAGCGTTTCTGACAGAACTAGGATTGATATTGATTTGCATTGGACTCGTGCGAGTAATCACTGGGAGACTCGCAGAGTACCGAGTCCTGCGAGTCCCTTACTACTCGCCGAGTAACGAGTCCTAGCGAGTAGATTCGCCCATCCCTATACAGAACAGACTGAATATCGCTCATGGTTTTATGGCTCATTACCACGTCTAAACAATGTTGTTCAAAGACATGGAAATCTTGGACACCAGGTTTTCTTATAAATTAGTGTCCTAGAGACTTTATGACCACTGGGCCTGCCTGATTGAAGATCCTCTCCAAGGCTGTTTTGTTTATTTTGCCAAATGTCCAGTCCTTGTAATGTTTAATGTTTATTCAGTCAAATGTCCAATCATTTTAGTTGTGCATGCATATATTTTGAGTTTCATTCAATATCTTGTCATGCCATGCCTGATGAAGAGACCTGAGTCGTCTCGAAAGCTCGCCTTATAACATCATTTATTTAATTTTTGTTAGCCATTAAAAGGTATCACAACCACAAGATTTTTATCTTGTTTCTCACACTGAGAGCAATCAATATTTTCTCAACTGGCTAACACGGTACCAAACCTTTTTCTTCTGAAAAAAAACAACACACAGCACACCATAGATTAGGATTGTTTGAAGTGCAGGGACTGCAATGGCTACAAGGCCATCTGGGTGGTCACCTGATAACGTTGTTCAAATATTAACACAACTTTTGTGGAACAACGAAATTAAGAAGCAAAACTATATGAAAATATGTATTTGTAGAGTAAAAATATGTATTTCTAGGGGAAAGTTTGACAACAGCAGTAGTTTAACATTTGTTCACAGGCTGCATCTCTACACAAAAGGTCATAACCTGTACTCAGGATCTGAAAACCATGTGGGGTCTTACTCAGAACACAGAGAGGTTGAAATACTTCATACCTCTGATGGCTTCAAAGGATGGAACAAATGGTCACTGATGGCAGAGTATTACATTCCATATTTGCTGTGTGAAGGCGGATGCTGTAAAACAAAGGGCATTTGAAATGTAATGTATCCACTGCTAAATTAGCCATGGTCCAGTCACAGACCTGAGATTAGAATATTAAAATTAATGGCTGTCCTCAAAATTCGACCTCAGGGTTAAGCCTATAAAAGGCTACACAGACAAAGAAAGCTTGTCCACAGATTGGGGTCAGCCGATGTTGATGTGATACATATTTCATCTCCCCTCCCCCAGAACAACAACATTAGACTGGAAAGTTTCGGTATTTCTTTATTTCACCTTTTTTGTTTTATAATTGTTTTGCTTATCTGTATGTCCTTGTTATTTTTATAACTAGATATGAGCCCGATGCCGTCGCTCTCTTCCCTGTCAGATGTCTCTCCTCTCTGTGACTGTCTCGCTTTCCTTGCTGTGGCTGTCTTGCGCTCTTGCTGTGGCTGTCTCTCTCTCCTTGCTGTGGCTGTCTCGCTCGCCTTGTTTTGTTTGTCTCGCTTCTCTTTACTGTGGCTGTCTCGCTCGCCTTGTTTTGGCAGTCTCGCTTCTCTTTGCTGTGGCTGTCTTGCTCTCCTTGTTGTGGCTGGCTGGCTCTCTTTGCTGTGGCTGTCTCGCTCTCCGTCTTACCTCTATGCGGCGCTGGTCTGGTGCAGTGTGGGGCTGTCACAGACCTAAAGTGATGTCAGAGTCATGTGATGAGTCACGTGACTCTGGACATCACCACAGGTCCTGCAGTCACCAAGGTGCACACATGTGAATCGGAGACGTGCTGGGGACGGAGACTGAGTGGGGGTGAAGCGGAGACTGGGGGGGAGCTGAAACTGGGGCAGACTGCTGGGGGGGCAGGGGGAGTGCTATTGGTGTGTGGTGGTGGTGGGCGGTGTTAGGATCCATATTGTTACACCCATCAGGGTGTATGTGGCAGAGGTGGAAGTGACATAGCCGACCATCAGGGAGGAGCCAGACTCGCAATTATATAGATTATTGTAAGCATTGTAACTTTTTATATTAAAGCTTAAAATTTGAATAAGTTTGATCCTTGTATGCTGTAAAGAATCCATAGCCTTAGAGAATGCGTGATTTGATTTCAGACAGTAGTATTTCAGGGACTCCTCACCCTGTGTGTTTGAATAGTGGTGGCAGTGTGTTCTGTATGAGGTATGTGAACTGTGTTTGGGGTGTGAGTTATGCTCACTTTACAGTCTAGTACAAAGGTTGAGTGTTGACGTGAGTGAGAAAAAAAATTAACTCTTGCAGGAGAGCCTCAGTTCACGTGCTGAGCAGATCACAAGAATCAGGACTCTCAAGAGCCTCATGTGAATGGAGTAATGGCTGATCATGTGCACTGTCACTTCTTCCATTGAGGTCACATGCACACGTTAAGTAAATGATTAGTTTTTTACCTCAGGATTTGTAGCCAAAACCAGGAGTGGATAATTAAATACAGAAGTGGTGCAGATGTTTCTATTATACTTTTCCTCTGATTGTTCCACTCCTGGCTTTGTCTACAAATCCTGAGGTAAAAAACTCACCAAATACTCAGTGTGTGCACGTGGCCTAAAAGAAGAAGATGTGCGCATGATCACTCATTACTCCATTTATATGAGACCCTTCAAAGTCCTGGTTTTCAGGATTGTTGCTAGGTTGGACCGCCACCAATAGGGAAACTATCCCCTATTCATGGACAGGGCATAACTTCCAAACTTGGGAATATCTCGATCTCATATTGTGGCACCCCATTGGCCACAGTAGGGGTCCTGCACCCAGAGATGCAGGTGTGGTATTCCAGTGACCAGAGGATGTGAAGTGATCTGAGGCCCTCAATCCCTCATCCATACACTTAGAGACAGGGGACCAATTGGCTGAAACCCGTCACCAGGGTAACCGGTCCCGATGGGAGGAGCGGCAGTGTATATAGGCAGATGAGCGGGAAAAGAAAGTAGTGAGAACCGTGAGGAAAGAAGAGGAGGAGAACCCTGCAAGGAGTGAGTGAGAAGAGGGGGCCTGTAAAGGAATGCTACCCAGACAGGGAAGGGGGATCCCGGGCTTGTGCAAGCCCTGAGCCGGACAGTGTAGATTCTGGAAGGGAACCCAGTCCACAGCAGAGAGCCAGCTCCGAGTGGGGTGCAGGAAAGTGTAGCTCTGAGCCGCCAACACCGGTGGGTCAAAGACCTTTCATATAGCCCCAACCTGGTCTGACACGCACGTCCCCATGCACTAAACCGGGTTGATCCCCGTGACTAAAGGGGGAGTAACTCTAAGGACCCAACGTGCCTGGTAGTAAGAGGGTTCCGTGCAGGGCCGCGTACAGATAGTAAGGAGAGCGCAGAACAGAGAGAGACAGAGAAAAGACAGAGATTGTTAAACAGAAGGAACATCGACGAGGGCCTCAGAGAAGCTTTGCATCCTCGGGTGACTACTCGACCAACTACCCGTGACTGTGTGACTGTACCAATGAGAACTGTCTTAACAAGTTGCAAGTAAACACTCGTGCAGAGCCAGAAGGTTTCTTGTGTCTCATTTCTATTAAGCTGCGGAGCTGCTGCTGTGAGAACAAGCACTGTGACAACCAGTACCACTGGGAACTGCCCACCTACAGGGAGCGTTATCACCTGGCTGCCCATCCATCATCCCCGGAGGTCTGCTGGCAGCGCTGGTGCAATCATCAGAAACTGTAGGTGGTGTCACGAGACATTCTACTTCATTAACCCCCTTTTAGCGACCACCAGGGCCACAGGCCCAGGCAACAGGCAACAGTGACACTGCGACCCCTAACAACCGCCCGGGATCCGAGTACCCCTGCCCTGGGGTGGGTCAATATCAATTGCTATATACCTACAGTAAAGCCATGGATGGGTTGGATATCATCATGTCAGATCAAGAAATGTTCTATCAAATATTACTTTCTTTTATATTTCTTCACAGCACTCCATATAGGGATCTTACACACATGATATATATAATATATATATAGAATGTGACTTTGCAATGCCAGCAGTGGTGCCCCTGCACAGCACTACACCCTCCTCCCCACAGGGGTGCCGCTGCTCTCACCTACCTGGCTTCCCGAAGCGGCCGGCTGTTTCTGTCATGGCTGCAGTATCGGCTCATGCTGCGTCCCCTGTCCCTCTTCTCTGCTCTTCGGGCCTGCACATGCATTCAGGTCCCCCTGGAACGCACTTACTTAGGGCTTGTGCATATGCACCTACTTGTGCACGTTCATTAGCTCATGCTACCAGCCTATTGCTGGGAGGCGTTAGGTATTTAAGTCACCTGGCCCCCACCCCCAAAGGGAGGTACCTTTGCAGCAAGGTCAAGAAAACTCGGAACCACTATGATGCTCCTAATACTATTTGTAAATGTAAGAAAAAAAGCCAGCTCACCCTCTGCTGAGTGCATGGGTGTGATACCAATGTGATAAGAATGGTGTGTGGATGTGAATAGAATAGGTATAGAACAGGTAATCATAATTAGAATAGTGACCACAGGTCTTATGTCATTCCATATAATATATTAGTACAAGGTTGAAATATATAAAAAGGGGGAACTCTCTTTCAAGTTATGCTACTAAGATGAGAACACGGCCTGCATTACATATATCTTATGACAGGCAAGAGTCTTTCAATGACTGATTGTATTGATATATATCTTATGACAGGCAAGAGTCTTTCAATGACTGATTGTATTGATATATATCTTATGACAGGCAAGAGTCTTTCAATGACTATTGTATTGTTATATATGGGCTACATGTCTTGTGACATACAACCCATGACAAGCAAGTTATAGAAGGACCTATTCAACATTCATTCAATATCCTATGGCTGATGGTCACGAGGGAAATTGAATGGTACAGTCTGCGCGTGCTCGTAGATATTCTAAAGAGTATAAAAGATGGGAGATCACGGTCAGTGACGGGGGGAGCTCTTTCAGGGCAAGATGGACGTACACCTCCTGCGATGCAAGCCTCAATATTGCTCCCTTCTCACTGATACGTGTTCCCCCGAATGGAGAAGGTGAAGCAGCTACAATATCAGGTAATATATAAATTGATGCTTATTTGCTATAATCAAGTCTAGGTATAGTCTGTGTTTAGCCTGTATTCAATTGATGACAATTCATGTGCTACTTTGTAACAAATAAATTTAATCTTGCTATAAAGAATATTATTATTCATGCCTGATTTGTAAGTCAGTGAGCGCTACGTAGGTACGAGCTCTGCCCCGATCCAGGTAAATTTAGCAAGACATTAATTGGCGTAGTCGGCAGGATGCCCCACAGTGGGGTATTTAAAGAACACTTTATTTTTGAGTAATATTTTCTTATTTGGCATTTTTCCAAATTTCTCAATCTTTTGGCAGATGTCACGCTGGGAGTAGGAGAGACACTCAGCGTAGGATAACGACGGGGGGGGGGAATAAGGAGTCCCTAATGCTATGGGCACAAGAAGGAGAGGGTGACCCCTGGACTTACTGGAGCTGACCCTGTCTGCCCTAACGTCCCTGTACAGTTTCCTCAACTGTCGCCGACCACGAACCTCGTCCCTCTCTGGACCTAGCACTAGCTTATCTGGGGATCAGATGGAGAGGTTCACTAGACCCCTCCACTAACAACTAAAGACAAACACCAGGAAAAACAGACATTGGGGAAGGAAAACACTTATCTTGCAGCAGAACACAGCAACCTCCACAACCTCAGCTTCTGCTGGAGCAAGGATAATGAGTGCATGAGGAAATATCACCTGCACCGAGGGAGGGCAAATGAAACTCCTTATAAAGGTGGGAAGAACCTGCTGGGTCCTAGTGACCCACGATACTGGTGAAGAAACCAGACCGAGCACAAGACCTTCCCAGCCGTCTCCCCATAATAGGGAGATCTTATCATACCTTCTCTCCCTCTACACAGAAGGTAAATGCCCCTGAAAGACAAACATCCTCAAACATTATGGCTGATTGGCCAAACGCTGGGATCGTCTGCGCGTGGCCTCCACCCTGCCATCCGTGCCACCCGTGACAGCAGAGTACCAAAATGTTCAGAAAACTTAAGGAAACAGCTAAGGAAATTGTTATGGAGGTTCCCGGCTGGACCGAGGCTCCATATAATATGATAGCACATGAATTGGTCAATTGTGGACTGGGGAAAAATGGCAGGATAAGTTAAAAAATTCTGAACCCTATAATGTTGTTGATGTACTTATAGGGACCCCTGCAAAGGTAGGTGATGTGGTAACCCCTCGATGTTGTCAAGTTACTCGAGGGATCCCTGTTGCAAAGGCAGGTGATGTAGTAGCCCCTCGATGTTGTGAAGTTACTGGAGGGTCCCTGCAAAGGCAGGTGATGTGGTAACCCCTTGATGTTGTGAAGTTACTCGAGAGGGGATCCCTGCAAAGGCAGGTGATGTGGTAACCCCTCGATGTTGTGAAGTTACTCGCGGGATCCCTGCTGCAAAGGCAGGTGATGTGGTAACCACTCGATGTTGTTAAAATTACTCGAGAGGGTCCCTGCAAAGGCAGGTGATGTAGTAATATTGGGGAAGCAAAACTAGATGCTAGCCTCAGCCTATAGGACAGTTTATAGTAAAAATGATCAGCTAGTTAAGGAAGTGAAGCGCACGTTGTTGGTGTGCAGTTTGAATCAGTTAGCATTTTGTCAAAAAGTTTTCAAAGCTGCATAATTTTTAGATTAAAATAGATAGATACATTTGTTTAAAGGTATAGTGCAAACACATTGCATTTGTGTGGAACATTTGTTTGTCGAATAATTGTGTGTGAAAGAAGGTGACTGGTATGAGACTCCTTGATTGAACTGAATGACCGTATGCATGTAATAAGGATTTAAAAATAAAAATCCTAATTGTATAAAGGAGTCCACTTAGTCCAATTAGTTGTGATCCCTTGTCAACTGGCATCTGGTATACCACGGAGGAACATTTAGCAAGTGAAAAAACACATAGTCACACGTGTGAGAATGAGATAAGCTGAAACCAAGTATTTTGTTAACATTGCGAAATTAAGCAGAAAGACTGGGAATACACGTAGTCGGGCTTGTCCTGTCCGTGTTTTGCCGGTGACCTGTGGTTTTGCAGTAAACTAACTAATATTTGGAGAGGCTGCAAGTGAAGCGATTGTGTTGAATGTTCTGCAGATTTTTGCATAGGTTCTGCATGTTTCAGAAAAGTTGGATGTCCGAGGCTGGTCCGAGGCTCCCTACAATATCATAGTGCAGGAATTGTTACATAGTAGATTAGCTGATGCTTGAAATAATAAGATCAAGGGTTAATAACCCCTCGATGTTGTTAATGTACTCAAGGGAATCCCTGCCAAGGCAGGTGATGCTATACAGTTAGAAGGTGAAATTGGGTATTAGCTATTTTCTTAGCCCAAAAAATATAAATTTGAACAAGGAATAAAATGTTATTTGTTCACTGATTCATGGTTTGTAGTTAGTGGTTCAGCTACTTGGATTATAGGATGAAAAATAAAATGATTGACAAATTCATAGGAAAGAGTTGTGGGGAAAGAAGTTTGGCAAAATATTGAAATATGTCCAAACAACCAAAAATCCTCTTTTCATGTTGATGCACATGTTCCTCTTGACTCATTGAAATGTTGGTTTAATTCCCAAGCAGATGCGGCAGCCTCAATGTCTGTCGCAGGTACTGAACCTGATAAAGAGAAAGAAATATGGTTGCAAGGTATGTTTGGATGCATCAGAAAAGTGGACACTTGGGAGAAAATGCCACTTACAGGTGGGCACAAGACAGAGGAGTGCCCTTAACTTTAGATGTTATATAACAAGTCATTGCACAATGTCTCATATGTCAACATTCACAGAAAAGGGCAGTACCACATACTATAATGGGGCACATAGGTGAATTGCCAGCTTAGATTTGGCAGATGGATATCATCGGTCCTCTGCCAGAGAGTAGAAGTTGTAAATCTATCTGTACAGCTGCAGACACATACTCAGAATTGATAGTGAGGTTTCTTTGTAAATCTGCCACCCAGTGGAGTACTTTGAGAACACTAAAACTGATCACATAGTATTATGGTACTCCATTACCGGTTTAAATGGATAATGGAGAGATTATTTGAGTGAGGCTCTCCAAATAATAAAGAACAGACCTATCACTGATTACACATAATCTGAGCATACATAAAGTACATGTAGATACACTGATCTATTGGAAATTGAATGAGGAAGCACACATTCCTTACAGAGGTATTCCAACAGCTGCAGGACTGGACCTCTACTCAGTAGAGGCAGTGCTCATAGCACCAGGTAAGGTAAGTACCATTTCTACTGGTTTTGCATGTAAGATTCCTAAAGGACATTTTGGTGAAATTGCAACAAGATCTAGTTTTGCTTTAAAAGGTGCACTAGTAGTAGGAGGTGCTATTGATCCAGTTGAATCTAGAGACAGAACCCTTAGTGTTGTCTACGGGCCAAAGGATTGCCCAAATGTTACTTATACCTGTAAACGTGTTCCAAGTTAAGGAAGGAACAGCCCCTATAGAATTGACAGTCAGGGGAGATAAAGGTTTTGGTCCTCCAATATCACTAATGTGGGGGCCAAAATATGGGTACAGAATACCCAAGGACCGCCATCTGAGGCTGAGGTCATTGCAGTGGGAAAATATAGAACACTCTTGATACTGAGACCAGGAGTAGAGAAGTGGGAATATGTCCCACAGGAGAAATGTTATTTACGGGAATGATGCCATCTTTTATTGTACCCTAGGTATGACTGTTAAGTGGAATCCTTGGAAGCGTAATTTTAAGCGTAGCTGATGGATGGAGCAACCTACATCGAGAGGAGCCGATAGCCAACAAGTTCTTGGTGCACCATCAAGTGATGGCGGAGGCGTTGAATAACACTCAACCCACAGATTGTCGGATTTGTCCTGTGACAGCGACCAGTATTCCTTTCCTGACTATACTAGTAACAATGGAAGAAATCCTGATGTGGGACAGTTGCTCATACAGTTTGAAATCTGAGCGGGACAATTAAGAATTTGCAGTATATGACCTCTAAGGGAGGAGTTTGGGTGCCGAAAAATAAAACTGTGTTGACTGATTTGGGACCGCTCCCTATGGACAATATACGTATAAGCTTTGGGACAATGTCACTATGTTTATTATACTTGCAGCAATATACCAGGTGATTTAATGTGTAATGAATCTTCTGAATATTAAGCTAATGAACCAAGGTGTAGTAACTCTGATGCAGGATATTGTAGTCTTATTGGGCAAAAACCGGGGTGGTGTGTATTAACCAATGTGAGTATCTTTGTTGATTTAGTAAACCGACTAGTTTTACAACACTGAGCTATATGAGATCTCCCAGAGGGATGTATTGGATATGTAGGCAAAATGTTTATAAATATCAGAAAGATAATAATGACCAAAAAGATAGATGGTGGGCCAATACGTTTTCTTTCCTGAATCCGGCAAATTGGTTTAAAGGAATTGGAGGATGGTTAATGTGGCTTCTGCAAGGGGCCTTCCAGGTCATATTGTTTTTAGGTTTAATATATGTATCGGTTAAAGTGATAGTATAATTAAGTCAATGTTGTTTCAAAAAATCAAGAAAGTTGAAATCAAATGTAAAAGTGATTTCTTATTGATGTATTGATCATATATAGTTGCAGATGCAATTTCTCATCATTGGCATAATGTTCTCATGGAATGTTCACCCTCTGCTGGAAGAATTTTGAATTTCTTGATTCACCTTGTCTTGGTGATTGCTATTATAGTAGTTCCACTTTTAAACTGGAATTGTTATATAGCATGCAAAATGTTCTGTAGAAGGCCAAAAGTACTGATGTTTTTTTTATGGAAAATGAAGATGATTTCTGTGGTCAAGGACCGATTGTGATACCAATGTGATAAGAATGGTGTGTGGATGTGGATAGAATAGGTATAGAACAGGTAATCATAATTAAAATAGTGACCACAGGCCTTATCATTCATTCCATATAAATGATCAGTTCTCTGTTGAACTACAAACAGGGTCAATTCTTCTTCTCATTATGCCGTTATGATGAAATCCTTAGCTAAGCTGAAATTTTTGTGACAGGAAACCACATCCTCTGCCAGGGAAACAGATGGGGGTATTGCACAGGAAAGAAGTGAATATCTTGGGGTTGATGGTCACAGCTGGATCATGCCATCAGCGCATGATCAGGGATATTTTAAAATGGTATAAATGGAGCTGGTCACATTCAGTGAGGGGGGAGCTCTTCCAGGGCAAGATGGACGTACACCTCCTGCGATGCAAGCCTCAATATTGCTCCCTTCTCACTGATACGTGTTCCCTCGAATGGAGAAGGTGAAGCAGCTACAATATCAGGTAATATATATATTGATGCTTATTCGCTATAATTAAGCCTAGGTATAATTGGTATACTTTGTGTTAAGCCTGTATTCAATTGATGACAATTCATGTGCTACTTTGTAAACAAATAAATTTAATCTTGCTATAAAGAATATTATTATTCATGCCTGATTTGTAAGTCAGTGAGCGCTACGTAAGTACGGGCTCTGCCCCGATCCAGGTAAATTTAGCAGGACAATCCTCCCCCCATAGGGAGGTTCCCTTGCAACAA
>JARQOC010002815.1:0-21568 GCA_033576535.1 Allobates femoralis | reverse complement strand
CCAGTGCTCCCCCTATGTCAGTCACAGGAAGTCCAGTGCCCCCCCATGTCAGTCACAGTATGTCCAGTGCCCCCTATGTCACTCACAGTATGTCCAGTGCCCCCCCAATGTCAGTCACAGTATGTCCAATTCCGCCCCCTATGTCAGTCACAGTATGTCCAGTGCCCCCGTATGGAGCCGGCCCTGGCTGTGGAGGCGGCGGGGCCAGTGAAGCAGTGGCGGCTGCGCAGCACTGCAGCTTCAAAGCGTCCGACTCCTCACAGTGACTGGTCTGAGACAACTAGTACTGCTGGGAGTTGATGCTGCAGTGTCACTTCCGGGTTCTTCCGTGGAGGCTGGAGAAGATCTCCCTCACCCGGAAGTGACACTGCAGTGCTGTGATACCGGTGGGCTGAGCCATCCATGATTACCCGACCCGACCTCTCCTGAGGTATCCTGATCCTCCTTCTGGCCTGCTGCTCCAGGTAAGAGCCCTGGAGCAGGGCTTTGGAGAGACGATGCACACAAAAACAGTGAACACCAACATGATTTGGGGGTGGGCTCAGATGGGGAGAAGCTCAGCTGAGTCAGCTACATCAAGGAAGGAGGGTCCTAGGGCCCCCCCCCCTTCCTTGATGCAGCTGAGCTTCTTCCCCAGGACCCCATTCTGAAGGGGGAGTCCTGGGGGCCCCAGGGGACCCCCTTCATTGATGCATCCAAGCTTATCCCCCAAGCTGGGGGAGAAGATCGTCTGCATTAAGTAAGGGGGGATCCTGGGGGAGAAGCTCAGCTTCATCAAGTAAAGGGGGCCCTAAGACTCCTAGGGGCCCACCCCTTCCTTGATGCAGCCAAGCTTCTTCCCCAGGACCCCCCTTAGGGGGCCCCCCTTCCTTGATGCATCCAAGCTTATCCCCTAAGCTGGGGAAGAAGCTCGGCTGCATCAAAAAAGGGTGGGGTCCTGGGGCCCCCATGACTCCCTCCTTTCTTGATGCAGCCGAGTTTCTCCTCCAGGCATATAGGGCAAGAAGCACTATGAAGAAAGTAAGCCGCATATGGGGGAGAGCAGAAAGAAAGGGGAATGGCTAAATATATCATCTTGAGGCTGCCTTGGGCTATATATGTTATGACTCACCATGGGCTACGGATCTCCGGTCTCAGGCGCAGTCTGGGGGTCACGGTTGCGGTGCCTGAGGCGACGGGCCCGGTGGTCAAAAAAAGGGGAAAAGAAAAATAATAAAAGGGAAAAAAGTTTTGTTCGTGACGCCACCTGTAGGGTTCTGGTGATGGCACCGGCGCTGCTTGGACCTCCGGGGTGATGGGTGGCAGCAAGGTGGAACCGCTCCCTACAGGACGAGCAGGATCCCCGGAGTTGAGAGCTGCAGTGGAGTAATAGGGTAGCTCGGTTATTTCTGTAAGGCAAGGTAATTAGATGGCAGATCCGGAATAAGGCTCAGACACGTTGCTCCTCTGAACGGGTATTAACTGGGATGTTCACGGCATACAAGGTAACACGGTTTTCAATGCCGAGTAGCGGACCGGGTGGTCCCTGCGGTGAATAGTGTCCCTCCAAGGTTCCACAAATGTCCTTCTCTATCCCTGACTGTCCCCTTCACTTCGCAGCTCCGGTATACCTTGCTAGGGTACTGAGGGCCCTCAATTGGGTTCCCATCTGGACCCTGAAGTTACAGTCCTTGGCCCTCAATGGTGGGTACCCCCTGGTACAGCTGCAGTAGTTGTTGGGTTGTGAATCGGGCTCCTAGGAAGACTTCGACCACTCCGGGTTCTGTGGTGCAGGGTGAACCAACTGGACCACGTCGGAGCCGGTACTCCGGGCTCTGGACTGGGCTCGGGTCTTCAAGCATCCGTTCTCATTTTTCCCTCTTTCTCTTCTGGGCCACAGTTGACGGTGCCCTCTCTGTTAGCTGTCTCCACTCTGCTACTTCTGCTGTCACGACTTGACCTTTCTGTTTTTGTCTCTCCACTGTTCTAACTCCTTGCTCCTTTCCCCATTGCTATATACCTTAGCTCTCCTCCCACCAGGACTGGTTACCCAGGAAACGTGTGCCTAATTGGTCCTCTATCACTAGGTGTTGTGTGTGGTGTATGGAGCCTTGGGATTATCCTACTCACCACTGGAACGGAGAATATGACACCTTCAGTCAGGGGTGTAGTACCCTCCTGTGACGCACTCTTAGTGGGGTGCCACATGTTATACAGAGGCTATGCTGGGCTGTATATATTACCTGGAGGCTGTTTTGGGCTGTATATACTACTTGGAGGCTATGCTGGACTGCATATATTACCTGGCGGCTGTGCTGGCCTGTATATATTACCTTGGAGGCTGTGCTGAACTGTATATATTACCTGGAGGCTGTGGTGGACTGTATATATTACCTGGAGGCTGTGCTAGACTGTATATATTACCTGGAGGCTGTGGTGGACTGTATATATTATCTGGAGGCTGTGGTGGACTGTATATATTACTTGGAGGCTATGCTGGACTGCATATATTACCTGGAGGCTGTGCTGGGCTGTATATATTACCTGGCAGCTGTGCTGGCCTGTATATATTACCTGGAGGCTGTGCTGGACTGTATATATTACCTGGAGGGTGTGCTGGGCTGTATATATTACCCGGAGGCTGTGCTGAGTTGTGTATGTTATTTGGAATCTGTGCTGAGCTGTATATATTATTTGGAGGCTGCAACTGGCAAATAATATATACAGCCCAGCAGCAGCCTCCACATATAATATACAGCCCTGCATAGCCTCAATATTATATATACAGTACATTTAGTGTGGGAAAATCCGCAGCAATAATTGATATGTGCAGATTTTCCAGCACTAAAATACGCAGCATATCCGCTGTATATTTTAGTGGCACCATGTGGACAGGAATTAGCAAACCCATAAGCTTTGCTGGTAAAGCACACAGCTGTATATTTGTTGCAGATCTGCTGTGTATACGCACCAAATACGTGGCAAAATACGTATAGTGCGAACAGGTCCCTACGGAAACTGTATACAAATCCGGTATAATTCCATTACGGTTTCATCTGGTTTAAGGGCAAAAACCATATCCAGTCGGATGCAGTTTTCGCCTGATGTCGCCGGATACAAAAACTCGCCTATGTGAAGACATGTTGCATATTTACTAGTGATAGGCAAACCCGAACAACTATCTTCCTATTAGTTTTTAGGATCATATTAAAAAAATTAAACAACTTTACTATTTAGATTTGATAAATAAATATTACAACCTATATGTTTACATAACTTTGTTGCACTATGAGGGGCGGGGGAAGGCCCGAAAAATGTCTTGCCCAGGAGCCCACTACAGTCTGGGTCCGCACCTGGGACTGCTCACATGTCTGTGTTTTCACACAGACTGTACGCCCATGTGAACCACATAGAAACAAGATTGTTTTTTTTTTTTTTTACAGCAGCACGGATCAAAAGGGCCAATACAAGATTTTGGGTCCATGAAAAACATGTAGAGTACAAGGATAGAATCCATGTGCCGTCCATGTGCTGTACATGTTTAACATTGAAAGTATAGGAGAAGCTTTGTAATATTTTTTTCATTAGCCATACCACAAAAAACATGGATGGCACACTGATGACACCTTGGTGGCACACTGATGGAAAACACTGATGACACCAGTACTAGTTTTACATGTACATATTTTTATATGCACGTTTGAATGGGGTTTTATGCCCCATTAAAATGTCAGTGTGTTCCAGGTTTGCAAAAAATCAGTTAATGTGTCATCAATGTTTGGTCAGTGTGTCATCTGTCTGTCATCAGTGTTTTTCACATATGAATAAGTAAAAAATAAATAACAGAGCTTCTCTTATCCTTTGCAAGGTTAAATACATTCAACAAAAGGTCTGCACACAAATGCCATCCATGTTTTTCATGGACTGATAGAATTGTATTTCACTGACAATCTGTGATACTGCAAAAAAAGGCATGGGTATAGCAGCATAGACTACAGTATAATGAGTACATGTTCTCAGAGAAGATGTTAGTGGGGGCAGACTTGATTCCCATCCACAAAAGGGGGCTCCCTGCATGCATCCCTCCATGCAGTGCAGAGAGAATATGCCTCATATATGTCATCTTTAGTCCCCACATGTCTCTCTCTCTCACTCTGTCCTGGTAATGTTGTGGCGCCCCGCAACGAGTGCGTCACAAGGGAGTATTGCAGCCGCAATATTCTCTTGACAAAGCAGTGCAATAGTTAACTCGGAGATCCAACCCAACATACAACACCTAGAACAGAGGACCAATCATAGGTCCTGGTGGGTGGAGTGTTAGGGTAGTGAAGTAGAACACACAGTAATCTAGACAGACAGTCTGAGTCTGAACAGAGTCTGGAATCTAGAGCAGACCTAGAACACAGAACTTGGAGAGGAGCGGGGGCTCCGCACTCCGTGCGGGCCCCTGGGCCGTCACCGGTCGGGTGTCAGCACCTGAGGCCTTAACCACCGGGAATGGGCATATCTACACGGGTTCCCAAAAGACTCCCGTGCCCACAACTTACAGCCGGTTCACTGGTACCGAAGCTGGCAGCAGTTCACCTCTGCCACGCGAACCAGCCCCGTGGAGGAGCAGTTTTATAGGAGCACCCCACCACCAGCCAGTTTCCAGTCGTCTAACCAGCGGTGTACCCACTGAGGGACCCAAGGCTCCCCAAAGAATCCAGAACGTACATCATGGATAGGGCATTGAAGCAGCCTCCCCGTACCCGATCTGGTATTCCTGGGCGACGCTGGCAAGAGAAGCTAAGGAGGTAGAAAGGAGGTACACTGCGGATCTCTGAGGAGCACTATCACTGCTGAGTCCACCCGGTCTTCTACTCAACCACTGTAAGCCATGTACTGCCTGCTGGTTACAGTAAAGAACCGTTGCAGAGACTATCTGTGTCCGTGTCTCCTTATGAACTGTCCGTCATTAACTAAAGGTAACCGCAGCTGCCGCACAACATCTTGAGCAGCTCCAGCCCCCGGGGATCACCGCTCAGCCTGTGGGGAGCGTAACATCTTGCTGCTGTCCATCACCCCGGGAGGTTCCGCAGCGTCGGTAGCCCTTACCGAATCTACTCATAGGTGGCGTCACGAAGAAAACAAATTAAAACCCCCTTTAATCTGTTCCCGTAAGACGTCCTCACTTTTGATCTGCACTACACCGGGCCCCACTACCGGCAGGCGCGGTCCACCCGTGACAAGGAAGGAAGAAGAATCGCCTGTCTAAACCGGAGTCAGCCGGCCCTGGTGTGCGTCAGAAAATGGCGTCACGAACAGGATACGAGCAGGCCCGTTACCCAACGGGTATATTGTGCTTAAACTGGACTTTATTGTCTACAATTGGACTTTGTTCGTCCCTAAAAGAACTTTCCCGCCTTTACACCATTGGGTCAAGATGGCGCCCAAGATGGCGTTCCCGCCACAAGAAGCCGCCACGTGAAGCCCAGGAGTGAGTCAACCCCCCCTCACCATGGGAGGGCCAAAGACAAAAGGCGCCAAACTCTTTGTCCGCCCTGATTGCTCGAATCAACCATGGGGGCGGACCCCAAAGACTTTTCCCACGATTGGACTACAAAAGCCCAGAGGAAATGGGAGTGTCATACATAGACACACAGACGGAATTCTTGACCAGCTCAACCAGAACGTCTTACCGTTTGATCGGGTGTGGTTTCCCTCCAAAGAAGAATGTCCAGCATGAGACTCCAAGACCTGATGCGGGAGGTCGAGGCGGAGGCCAGAGCAGCCGTCAGCCAACCAGGTCCGGATCCTGCCCTTACCATAGATGGCAGCCCCGACTTCTGGCTAGAGGCTCTACAAGACCTCCGGGTGCGGTTACTAGAGACAGTGGAATGGACGATCCGTAGCTGGAGCGCGACCCTAGGCAGACGACTACACCATGCGATGCAGCAGAGCCGACCGGGTACAGCTTCTCCAGGCCCAGACGACGTCACCAGCTTCTCGACCGCCTCACCCTCGCCTACCACCTGTCCTGCTCCGTCACCTGAGCCAATAGACTGTGTCATTCCGGTGGAGGCCGCAACTCGACCCGTTCCAGCGACCAACATCGCAACCGATTCCGTTCTTGAGCCGGAGCTCATAACACGCTCCATGGAAGAATTAGATCTCTACCAGGTTCCCACTGAGGAACCCGCGACATGTTTCACCACTACAGAGACAGTCGCCTGTTTTATCCCCGTACCGGAGGCTTCCCTTGCAACTACAGAGGCCTACCTGGTAATCGGGATTGAAACACCTTTACCTGCGGAAACAGATGAAGAGGCAGGCAGCCTGGAAGCCCTGCAGGACGTCCCTACGGAAGGATCCGCAGCACCACCGCCCTGTTGTACAACGGAACAAGCTTTAACGTCTTTCATCAACGAGCAGCCTGATGTGGTC
The DNA here is from genome assembly GCA_033576535.1 of Allobates femoralis. Lineage (NCBI taxonomy): Eukaryota > Metazoa > Chordata > Amphibia > Anura > Aromobatidae > Allobates > Allobates femoralis. The sequence continues at coordinate 15,163 of JARQOC010002815.1, read as the reverse complement.
ATCGAGGAAGAGGTCGGAGAGGATGACGACGAGACCCACAGCACCGCTGAGGATTTCGACACCGGGTTCGCTTGGGGGGACAACAAGGAACTTCCTTCCGGGCACACAGCTCGGGTACACTGGTCGGGTGCAACGCCGATACCTTCCCCTGTGCCGTTCCACCGGGTTCCGATACAGACAGCCCGCCAAGTTCAAGCTTCCCGCCAAACCACCAGCTCCATTACTCATCTTTACACCCCGAGCCGTAACGACGGAGATGTACGCCAGAGACGACGAGAGGAGTGGCAAGCCCGAGAACGCGCCAACATGGAGGCCCGTGCCGAGGCTCGCCGCCAGCCGCCGCTGCCTGATGAACTCCGCCGTGAAGGTAGAATTTCCACCTTTAACTTAAATACCGGGTGGGGGTTCGCTTGGGAGGTGGGTTTGAATGAGGAGGTGTTTGTGGGGCGCCGGGACGTTGAGTCAAACTTGCCAAGAGGACATCCCGATCGCGACCTATACCGGGGCGATATTATCACCTACGAGCGCTATGCTTGTGCAGATGGGTGGTTCGCTATCCGGGTGCGCCATCACCCTCAGAGCCAGTGACTTTAAAACTTGAACTTCATCAATGACTCTGTTCCCGTTAATCATTGACTGTGTGATCTCGCGGCTACAGCCTGGACTCTAGTTAAAGTACAGCCGACCGCCCGCCGGGTCCGCACAAAGTGATTACCTGTTTCTTTGCTTATATCACCAAAGCATATCTTTACCTGTTTTTCTATTTTAATAAAAGTGTGTCATATATGTATAAAAATGTAAAAACCTCTGTAATGTGAGTAGTTTGACGCTTGGGGACAAGCTGATTTAACCAAGGGGGAGTGTGGCGCCCCGCAACGAGTGCGTCACAAGGGAGTATTGCAGCCGCAATATTCTCTTGACAAAGCAGTGCAATAGTTAACTCGGAGATCCAACCCAACATACAACACCTAGAACAGAGGACCAATCATAGGTCCTGGTGGGTGGAGTGTTAGGGTAGTGAAGTAGAACACACAGTAATCTAGACAGACAGTCTGAGTCTGAACAGAGTCTGGAATCTAGAGCAGACCTAGAACACAGAACTTGGAGAGGAGCGGGGGCTCCGCACTCCGTGCGGGCCCCTGGGCCGTCACCGGTCGGGTGTCAGCACCTGAGGCCTTAACCACCGGGAATGGGCATATCTACACGGGTTCCCAAAAGACTCCCGTGCCCACAACTTACAGCCGGTTCACTGGTACCGAAGCTGGCAGCAGTTCACCTCTGCCACGCGAACCAGCCCCGTGGAGGAGCAGTTTTATAGGAGCACCCCACCACCAGCCAGTTTCCAGTCGTCTAACCAGCGGTGTACCCACTGAGGGACCCAAGGCTCCCCAAAGAATCCAGAACGTACATCATGGATAGGGCATTGAAGCAGCCTCCCCGTACCCGATCTGGTATTCCTGGGCGACGCTGGCAAGAGAAGCTAAGGAGGTAGAAAGGAGGTACACTGCGGATCTCTGAGGAGCACTATCACTGCTGAGTCCACCCGGTCTTCTACTCAACCACTGTAAGCCATGTACTGCCTGCTGGTTACAGTAAAGAACCGTTGCAGAGACTATCTGTGTCCGTGTCTCCTTATGAACTGTCCGTCATTAACTAAAGGTAACCGCAGCTGCCGCACAACATCTTGAGCAGCTCCAGCCCCCGGGGATCACCGCTCAGCCTGTGGGGAGCGTAACATCTTGCTGCTGTCCATCACCCCGGGAGGTTCCGCAGCGTCGGTAGCCCTTACCGAATCTACTCATAGGTGGCGTCACGAAGAAAACAAATTAAAACCCCCTTTAATCTGTTCCCGTAAGACGTCCTCACTTTTGATCTGCACTACACCGGGCCCCACTACCGGCAGGCGCGGTCCACCCGTGACAAGGAAGGAAGAAGAATCGCCTGTCTAAACCGGAGTCAGCCGGCCCTGGTGTGCGTCAATGTCGTGTCTGAAGCTGTGGGGGAGGGGGAGGGACCAGCTCAGAGCAATGTGCAGAGGCTAGGAAAAGGAAGCACTCATTATGACTGACCCCTCCACAACTATATATATACATGTGGCACCCCTGCGGACCGGTCACCAATAAGTGGTATGGCAGCTGGGACTGGTAAGTGGTCACTCCGCACAAACACTCAACACAACCCCCGATCCCTAGTTCTAGTTACTTCATGTCAGGCAAGGGATAGCAGGAGGGACCAAGTGGAGGGTGGAGAGCTAGAGAAGAAGCCCGGTAAGGGGTGGAGGAACAGGAACAAAACCAAGGAACACCAAGTTAGTGGAGCTTTTTGAGTCGGGAGGAGGAAAGAACACCTAGTGAGAGACACCTGGCAGCCTGGCTAACGGAGACACCAGACGGGAAGAACCCAGACCTGGCGGCCTGTGCCACTGTATGGCTAGCCCGGCTCCCAGGCTGCGTAGGGATGCAAGAAGGGGTCCCCGTTGTGTCCGAGTCAGCGGGGACACTGAGGGACCAGGCTGGAACCAGGGTGCCCACTCTGTTGAATTGGAAGGGAAGCTACAAGCCCCAACCTCGAATACCGGCGGGGTGCAGGGTTTTATGTCCCGGACCCAACCCTCGCCACAAAGAAGGGAAGGCCATCGGATGCGAGCTAGGAGGCCCGGAAGGGTCCCCCACGAAAAGCCTGTGACCGCTGGACTGTAGTCTGTCCATGGGACCGAGAGCAGAGGCCCGAGAGGAACCAGAAAGGGGGTGCTTCTGATGAGCCATCCCAGCTGCTAATCCGGAACTGGAGCCACTAGTAAATAGACCGTGAGCTGTACTTTAAGAACTGCAGAGTGACAGTACAACTACGTAAAGCTCAGAAATGTGAGTGACTGTTAATTGCGCACCCGGAACGGGGCTGATAGCTACGGTGAGCTGACAGCTGGAGGCTGCCCGGGAATATTGACAATTTCCTTCCCTTTCATCTGCACATTTCTACACGGAGGCCCTGGGGAACAGCCCTACCCATGGAGGGCGCATCATCCTGGCTGCAAACCCCATCATCCCCAGAAGACCCGACTGCAGCGGTGGCTACAGCTGGCCACAAACCACGGGTGGCGTCAAGATCTCTTACTAAAAACTTTATTTTAGCCCTTTTATTGACTTGCCCGGGACCACGGAGCCGGGTCACATCATCGTGACACCCCAAAGCCCCAGACGATGTCGAGAGAGCCCAGTTTCGAGTATCCCATGGCCCAGGTGGGCGACACATACACACTTTTATAAACTGATATATACAGTCATATGAAAAAGTTTGGGCACCCCTCTTAATCTTACTCTTTTTTTTTTGTTTAAAATAGTTTTTTTGCAACAGCTATTTCAGTGTGATATATGTAATAACTGATGGACTCAGTAATATTTCAGGTTTGAAATGAGGTTTATTGTACTAACCAAAAATGTGAAATATGCATTATTTCAAAATTTGACAGGTGCAAAGGTATGGGCACCCTTCTGATTTTCATGATTTGAATACTCCTAACTACTTTTTACTGACTTACTGAAGCACTAAATTGGTTTGGTAACCTCATTGAGCTTTGTACTTCATAGCCCGGTGTATCCAATCATGAGAAAAGCTATTTCAGGTGTCCACTTGCAAGTTGTTCTCCTAGTTGCATCTTCTCTGAGGAGTAGCATCATGGGCTCTTCAAAACAGCTCTCAAATGATCTTAAAAAAAAGATTTTTCAACATAGTTGTTCAGGGGAAGGATACAAAAAGTTGTCTCAGAGATTTAACCTGTCAGTTTCCACTGTGAGGAACATAGTAAGGAAATGGAAGACCACAGGGACAGTTCTTGTAAAGGCCAGAACTGGCCGGCCAACAAAAATATCAAAAAGGCAGAGAAGAAGAATGGTGAGAACAGTCAAGAACAATCCACAGACCACCTCCAAAGACCTGCAGCATCATCTTGCTGCAGATGGTGTCACTGTGCATCGGGCAACGATACAGCGCACACTGCACAAGGAGAAGCTGTATGGGAGAGTGATGCGAAAGAAGCCGTTTCTGCATGTACGCCACAAACAGAGTTGCTTGAGGTATGCAAAAGCTCATTTGGACAAGCCAGTTTCACTTTGGAAGAAGGTCCTGTGGACTGATGAAACAAAGATTGAGTTGTTTGGTCATACAACAAGGCATTATGCATAGCGCCACAAAAACACAGTATTCCAAGAAAAACACTTGCTACCCACTGTCAAATTTGGGGGAGGGTCCATCATGCTTTGGGGCTGTGTGGCCAATGACGGCATCGGGAATCTTGTTAAAGTTGAGGGTCGCATTGATTCCACTCAGTATCAGCAGATTCTTGAGAATAATGTTCAAGAATCAGTGTCAAAGCTGAAGTTACGCCGGGGATGGATCTTTCAGCAAAACAATGATCCAAAACACCGCTCCAAATCTACTCAGTCATTCATGCAGAGGAACAATTACAATGTTCTGGAATGGCCATCCCAGTCCCCAGACCTGAATATCACTGAACATCTGTGGGATGTTTTGAAGTGGGCTGTCCATGCTCGGCGACCATCAAACTTAACTGAACTGGAATTGTTTTGTAAAGAGGAATGGTCAAAAATACCTTCATCCAGGGGGGCGTGGCTAGCCGATGGCGGAGAAGGAAGCTTAGACCGAGAGCTCCTGCAGCCGCCGCTCCTACAGCCGCTTCCTAGCCTCACAGACTGCACCTGAAGTTGGATGGGCAAAACTAAGAAGGGCCCAGGAGTCACTGGACCGACGGAGACACCTCACAGAGGCGCCATTGACCGTTATCTCCGCTCTAACGCTGAGACCCCAGCAGCACAGTCTCCCTCCAAGATGGCGACATCAGCACAACGCGAGGCGGCTTCCAGAGCTGAGCGCGGCAACAGGCAGAGGGGGAACAGATTCGAGTGCCTCAGAGACGAATCATCACAAGAGGAGACCGCAGAAGCAGCACAATTTCCCCAGGACAGCACATCAAACCCTGAGTTAAGTGCCTATATTAAGAACTTGCCACAAAAACAAGATCTAGAACGATTTGCCTGCAGACTAGAAAACTCCTACAAAACGGAGATGCAGACACTGAAACAGGAGTTTACAAGTAGAGTGGAGGAAGTGGAGAGGGCACAGGATGAGGTTCTGGACGAACTAAAAGCCCACAGAGCAACCTTAGAGGTCCACTCTGCCCTCCTGGAAGATCTTCTCTACAACCAAGAAGATCTAGAAAACAGAAATCGCAGGAATAATGTAAGGATCAGGGGACTGTCCGAGTCTGTGTCACCTGTGGATCTGGGGAGGGCAATCCAGAGACTGTTTAAACAGATCCTAGGAGATGAAAGCGGCCCGGACATCGACCTGGACAGGGTCCATAGGGCCCTTGCCCCTAAACCATCCCCAGAGGCTTTCCCAAGAGATGTGGTATGCCGAGTTCATTTCTTCTCAATCAAAGAAGATATCATGGCTGCTGCACGCCAAGCCGGCACCATCTCCTTTGAAAACTCGAATGTGCTGCTGCTCCCTGATCTAGCGAGGAGAACTCTCCTACAAAGGAGAGGACTGAGACCATTGCTCTCCATTCTTAAAGAAAGGGAAATAAAGTACAGGTGGGGATTCCCCTTTCAACTAACTGCGTCCAAAGATGGCCGCTCAGCTTCTTTTAGGAGGCTGGGAGACCTTCCTGCTTTTATCAAGGCCATGGACTTGCCTCCGATTGAACTACCAGACTGGCCCAGGAACCCGACGATGCCTACTCCTCCGACACGCTGGAATAGACCCCCTAGAGCTGGATCCGGAGGAGGAAGACCACAAACCTGAGTGGACTATGACGCCCCACTGCGTTTCAAGATGAAGGAGGAGAGAGGTCTTCCAGCTTACAAGACCCGGTTATTGTTAATCTAACTGTTACGGAATATTAAGTTTGACTAAGATATGTGTACCTCATAGTGGAAGTCGTCACTGTCCCTCCCTTAATTAGACCAGAAGGCCTATCCTCCACCTGATAGTCACCCTTCCTTGATATTATACCTTCCCTTCCCCATCTTCTTCCACCCCTCCATTTACCATCCCCCCCCCTCCTGCCCCCCATCCTATAGCATATACCCAAATACATAATTCCAATGCCACTCCCTAATCTATAATCTCCCCACCTATACACCCCTTTCTTCTTTTACAACTCATACCCTCCTCTCCCATCTAACAGACCACTTCTTCACCCACATATCATTAAGAGACACTAAATTTCCATAACAACACCCCCAGGAAATACATCTTTATTTCTTACACAAGGGAGGGACTAAGCAGACGATCACTCATATCTTCCTATACTTTCCGTTATATAGTTCCGTTTATTAGAAGTGATTTGGTTTACTATTTTTGCTGTTGGGGAGGAGAGGATGGGGGAGAAACCCCCCCCCTTTTCTCCTTCTCTCTTCTCTTTTATTAATCATCATAATCATATGTTAGCCCATATATATATGCATGCGACAAGAATATGGCAGTCTACCTAAGTTATATAAAATACAACAATTAATATTTTTTGTATAGGTTGTGAGGCGGGACGGCAGGAGGGTGGCGGCATATTAGCTACCTACCTGGTGACCCCGCAACCCCCAGTGCTGGACAGAAGTTCTGTCCAATTATTGCACTCCTCCCCGTGCGGGGCTAGACGATAGCCTACCATGGGACTCTTAAGGGTACCTATCCTTATGCCTTTCTACTGTCTCTACTCTATATTCTTCTCTTACCTTTCCTCATCTTTCCTATATTCTTGTAGTCGGGTTAGGACTTCTACACAATTATATAACACCATATTTTTACATCATGTCGAACATGTCTGAACTAAGGTGCTGCTCCTTTAATGTCAGGGGGTTGAATAAGCCTGAAAAGAGGCGCCAAATCTTAACGACAGCCAAGAAATCAAAGACACATGTGATGATGTTACAGGAGACCCACTTCAGATCTAATGCTCTGCCTGCCTGTGGTTCCCGGGATTTCCCGTCCTGGTTTCACAGCACTAACCCTACATCTAAATCCAGGGGAGTCTCGATAGCCTTTCACAAATCTTTCGCCCCAGAGGTCTTGGACCAATTAATTGATCCATCTGGTAGATACATCTTTCTCAAAATCAGCTGGCTTACTCGAACATACATATTGGCTAACGTTTACTATCCCAATAGGCACATGATGAGATTCGGCTCGAGACTCAGAGGATTGCTGGAGGAGTTCGCGGGTTCCACACCAATAATTCTGGGAGGTGACTTTAACTTTCCAGTGGATCCGAAGGTGGACACCTCTTCCGGTAAGTCGTGCTTATCTGTACCATCGCTCCATAGTCTCTCCAAACACTGGGAATCACTACAAATGGTTGATATTTGGAGGATACTGCACCCGGAGGAACGCGACTACACATTTTACTCCCACATACATTCAGTTTATTCAAGGATAGATAGATCCCTAATCTCGCACTCCTTGTTAGACTTTAAAATCAAATCGTCTATCGGGAATATATTATGGTCAGATCATGCCCCTATATACATCACTTTACAATTTGGCCCCCAGGACAGAAGAGCATACACCTGGAGACTAAATGAGTTCCTACTAAGAGACCCCACTTGTCTTAAAGACCTCACCTTGACCATTCAGAATTTTAATAATGACCACGCCTCAGATCCTACATCTAATCCTATGAAATGGGAAACATTAAGGGCTGTCCTGAGAGGGGTTTTGATCTCCCATGGCTCCAGAATCAAAAAGATGAGATCGCAAGAAATCCTAGAGCTTCTCCATAAAATATCATCTCTGGAGACCACTCACAAACAAGACCCCACCCCCGCCATACATGCCCAATTATCCACCACGCGGCACAAACTGCTCGCTCTTCTTGACCAGAAGGATAAGTTACAGAGGGATAGGATAAACTCAAAATACTATCTACTGGGTAATAAACCAGGAAAATTATTAGCAAGGGCACTACATCCCAGAAATCAAAAAACTTTCGTCCCTCACATAAAAACTAAAGAACGGAATAAAGTCTACTCCACCAACGAAACGGTGGAATGTTTCCGAGCCTATTATGCATCCCTCTATAACATAAACAGACCTGACGGAGGTACTGATGTCCCCATTCCCACATCAAAAATTAATGAATATATAAATAACCATGGCCCCCACCCCTGCCTGAGGAAGAGAGAGAGGGATTGGCAGCGGACTTCACAATGGAAGAACTGTCCGACGTAATTAAGGAACTAAAAATAGGTAAAAGCCCAGGACCGGACGGTTATTCGTCCGGATTTTACAAATCCCTATCTGACCACCTGAACCCTCGTCTTCTAGAGGTATTTAACAGCATATCCAAGGGGGACCTGTTCCCTCCTCAGGCATTAATAGCACATATTGTTGTTATACCAAAACCGGGTAAGGACCCCTCTCTCTGCAGTAGCTATAGGCCTATATCCCTGATGAATTTAGATATAAAAATCTTTTCGAAAATGATAGCAAACAGAATGAGAAGATTCCTGCCACTTCTAATCAATCCCGACCAGGTAGGCTTTGTTCCAGGACGAGAGGCCCGAGATAACATAATTAGGTCAGTGGCTGTTATAGATGGAGCGAGGAGGGGGGGGACTCCCATGTGCATCCTGTCGATAGACGCCGAAAAGGCTTTCGACAGGGTGCACTGGGACTTCCTGTTCGCCACCTTAGAGCGAGTAGGGCTGAGGGGTGCGATGCTCCAGAGGGTTAGAGCGCTGTACACAGCACCATCGGCCCGGGTTCAGGTCAACGGCACTTTATCTGACTCATTCCCCATACACAACGGTACTCGTCAGGGATGTCCACTTTCCCCTCTGATTTACATACTATGCATGGAGTCCCTGGCAGACGCACTTAGATCTAACCCATCGATTCGTGGTTTGGTGACGGGTGAAGTAGAACAGAAATTGGCCCTATTCGCGGACGACCTGCTTCTATATATAACAAATCCCCTCATATCAATACCCAACATAGTGGACGAGCTCAACAGATATGGAAATCTAAGTAACTTCAAAATAAATGACTCTAAGTCAGAAATATTAAATGTTTCCCTCTCAAAACTAGTGGTCACTCTACTTAAATCTCAATTTTCATTTGTGTGGAAGCATGAAGAGATCAAATATTTAGGTATAAAATTAACCAAGGATCCATCCATTCTGTATGCAAAAAATTTTGAACCCCTATTAGAAAAGGTGACATCGGACTTCAAAACGTGGAATAAACTTAACATCTCATGGTGGGGAAGAATCAATTCGATCAGAATGGATCTATTGCCCCGACTTCTTTATTTTTTCCAGGCTCTCCCGATTCTCCTCCCGGCTTCCTTCTTCTCCAGACTTAAAACCTCGATCATACGGTATATATGGGCACATAGGAAACCTAGACTGGCGTATAACTTACTAAATAGGAGACCGGGGGAGGGGGGGGTGGGACTGCCTGACCTCATGACATATCACCTAGCTTCATTGGGCAAATGTATACTAGATCTATATGCTCAGGAGAACAGACGTCAATGGGTGGATGTGGAGACAGAGCTCAATGACGCTAGCCCTCTGTCGGTAGTGTGGCTTTTTAGCTCGGGTGGCCCTCGACCCCTTTCATTCATTACAAACCACCTACAACAATTTTTAAAAAAACATAATCCATCACTACACATGACCACAAACCCAGGTCCTCTCACTCCAATATTTAATAATCCATCCTTAGGATTGGAAACAAATAGGAAGACCTTTTTAGGTAGACACAAAAGAACACATCCCATGATCCAGACCTACACTAACCTGAACGGTATAAAAAGCCTCGCAGAGATATACCGAGATTCCTCGATTCCTCCGGGTGCATGGCTTCTCCACGCCAGACTTAGTAGCTATATTAAATCTATAAATTGGAATGTGGCCGCCAGACAACCCACAGCCTTTGAGAGACTTTGCTTAGAAGGAGGCCCAATCCCACATACAATCTCAATATTATATACCTTGTTCCGAAGTGCTCTGGAGACCCCAGATAAATTCTCACTTAAGTACAAAACGAAGTGGGAAGGGGACCTCCGGAGGGAGTTCTCTTCATTGGACTGGGAAAAAATCCTATTGTACACACACAAATCAGCTAAGGCGGCCGCATTCCAGGAAAGAAATTTCAGAGTAATGGCAAGGTGGTACAGAAGCCCGGCAGAACTACATCAAATTTTCCCTTCATTATCTGATCGCTGCTGGCGATGTAACATAGCTTGTGGCTCCTATCTACATATATGGTGGGATTGCCCGCAGATTCAACCTTTCTGGAGGGAGGTGTCTGACCTATTGGAACTATCCACAACAACCCGCTTGGTCCTTACACCATCCATGGCCCTACTAAATCTTATTGATATCCCAATTTCGAATTACAAAAGTGACATGACTAGATATTTCTTATCTGCAGCACGAACTTTGATTGCCAGAAGGTGGAGAAATACAGGGAGACCAACCAAAATGGAATTAGTAGCCGAGTTAAACCATGTGTGCAGGATGGAGGAAAACATTAGCCAAAGTTCTCCTGATATGAATAGTGCAGATAGACACTACCGCCTTTGGACCCCCTGGATTATGTTCAGAGAATCCGAGAATTTGAGAGAATGGTTGTCATGAGGGAGGCGGAGAGAGGGGCGGGGATCCGGGGGGACTGCGGACGGGCTGGGCAGAGGACATCCCCCGTAACATATAACCCGTGGGTAGGTGGACCCGCTAGTGTGAAAAGCAACATCATTAAATAGATGTGACTATTTTCGAGACTCCTGGATATATCCAAATTTCCAAGAAATTTAGCTATTGAGAAGTCGGCACCTTGCAGACCGACTATTCAGATGACTTAAACAAAAGCGTCCATCCTGATCCGACTCCTTTCTTTCTTTCTCTCTCTTTCTCTTTCCTATCTTTTCTACCTGAATATCAACACTGATTACTTTCCTCTCTCTTCTTATGGTTCTGAATTTTCCATACTCTCCAAATATAGATGATTATGTTTTTATATGTAATTGATATACTTCTACATTCTTAATTGGACCCCATATGAGTATACAAGCCAGATACTAATAATTCAAGTTTTATAGCCATGATAAATACAAATTATTTGATTTTTTGTAAAAATGAAACAAATTTCTGAGATGTACAAAACTGATTGTTGTATGTTGCAATATGAGAAAAGTGTACAAATACAAATATGTTAATAAAAATTGATTTAACCAAAAATACCTTCATCCAGAATCCAGGAACTCATTAACAGCTACAGGAAGGAGATCCAAGATGGCCGCCGCATAGGGAGGACGTGTCTCGCTGCGCTCCCGTTCTCTGGCTGCAATCTGGCACCATCCTGCCCCGGAGAACACCCACAGCCCTCACCCTTGGGCCCATCTCTCACCTAAAGCCCTGCAGCCTTTGAGAATCGGCTTTGGACCAGGTGATCACCAGAGGGGTACCTCGTGGAGTGCTAGACGTGGCCTCCCCCCCTCACTGCCCCTTACCCTGCGGCCGGAGGGCTCTGAGGCCGAGGTGAGCCTATCAAACGACCCCTGTACGCCGTGCAGCTGGGGACCGGAGAGAGGAAGCAGACCCTGTCAGCGCGCTGCTGCTGTGGACCGGGACATAGACGCAAAAGGCCCCTGAACTGTGAGTAGGAGGAAGAGGCAACACGTGTGCGCCGGGCCTCCTAGGACGCATCGCTCCCATCGGATCCCTGTTGTGCAGAGGCGTCTGAGGCTGCAACTGAGCGGTGAGTGCAGTATAACGATCCCGGCAGGGCACCCGGAGGTGGCGCATTTGGTCCCGTCCTAGCAGACAGGGGAGACCACCCGTTGAGCCCACTGTGAAGGGGAGGAGAGGCAAACCGGAGTGAGACACAGAGGGAGAGGGAGCCTGCATTCACCTCCGGTGCTAGGGCAGAGAAACACACAGTGTGTGCAGGGACTGTGGCCCACACGGGACTAGCTACAGGCTTCTATATAGAGGAACTGGAGTCCGAGTCACACAGGCCAGCAACTTTAGGGATAAGATCAAAGAAAGCCACAGACACTCTGAAGTAGCCGGAGCTAAATCCAAAGCCACAAAATAAACAACAGTCTGTCCACAGATGGCTATCTTATATATAATCAATAAACAGACACTCTGATCTCTGCGCTGACCGAGGTGTCTCTCTCTCTGAGGAGCTACACACCAGCTTCTTTTGGATCCTAACACAAAACATACTACAGAGAGATCTCCCTGTATTATCATGCCCCTGGAGCAGTATTAACCCCTGCTGCGCTGCGGTCAAGCTGTTCCGTCTTTCACCACCGGAGGGGGCAAGCGCTCCATTGAATGCTGTCTATTTACTGCAAAGTGCTTAAATTCATTAAATTCCCACAAGCAATGTGCACCATGTCTACCTAGTCGATGGCATACGACCTAGGGGAGGCCTAACAAAGACCGAATAAAAGAACTTTCCACAGAACTATAGCTAAACATGGGGAAAACAAACATTAAAACCCCCAGAGTATCTTCTAAATCCACTAATTCAGTTACCCAGGCCGATGTGGATAAATTCCTCTCTAAACAAACCGACCTCACGACTCATCCTAAATCTACCAAACGTACGTTCCAGCTGATGGCTGAAGCATCCGACTCTGACGTGGAGAGCGAATCGGACACTGAGATGGCCCCTAAAGATAATAAAGTCACCTGCTCTTTTATAAAGCGCATATTGACGAAAGCCATAGAACCGATAAGCAAAGAACTTGCTGAAATAAAATTAGATTTGGCTCAACAAGGTCATAGGCTGGGGACAGTAGAAAATGACCAGGCGACCACAATGACACAAACCAATAAATTACTAGACTGCCTCAATGCTCACGAAACTCAACTACATGCCATCCACTCAACGCTTGAAGATCATGAAAACCGTGAGCGTAGGAACAATATCCGCATAAAATACCTTCCAGAATCAATTGCGTTTGAAGCCCTGCCCTCAGCTGTGAATGAAATCTTCCATAAACTGCTCCGAGAAGACGACCCCAAAGACATGGAGATTATCAGAGTTCTCAGGACACTACGCCCCAAGCCAAACCAAAGTGACCCGCCCCGTGATGTACTGTGTCGCTTTCTAGACTATAGAACAAAAGAACTCATCCTACGAAGAGCCAGGGAGACAGAGACTATCGAATATGAGAACTCTCAACTGAAATTGTTCCAGGACATCTCTGCCATAACCTTAAAGAAGAGACGCTTGCTTAAACCTTTCACAGATATTCTGACACAAAAGTTATATCGCTTCCGCTGGCTGTTCTCTTTCGGAATTTTTATTACAGCTGACGAAAAGAAACTAACGGCCAGGACGTCAGGAGACATCAGAGACATTTGCCAATCACTAAGCATTGAATTACAGTCTTATGCTGACCTAGAGACCTTCCACGCAGTGTCTTTACAAAAACCTCTACAAGCCACCCCTCCATGGCAAGTCGCTGGAACTCCGAAATCACAGCGCCTTCGAAAAAAGCTATCCAAAACACCACCGCCAAAGGATGGTGTGGAGACGACCTGATGACTTAGCTCTGAGATACAAAGAACTCTCTTCCGTCTGCTTGATAGCTAACTATTCTTAACACTGTGTTCACTGATCATCCATATACGCCATTGATTGGAATGCTGCCAATCCGATATCGGGTTTTCTTACCCTTAAAATCGAACAATCCACTTTAGTAACTCTACATATACCTACCACCCATCCACCCAATTCCCTCCTTTGTCTCCCCCCCCTTCCCCATTCCTCCCATCCCCCCCCCACCCCATACCACCATGACACTCGAACCCCTAAATAATGCACAGCTACCATGTGCCTTAATGACTAGAGTACTAACCGCAATACACGAGGCCTTACTTAAGAGAAGATGGCCTAGACATTCCTATAAGAGTGACCTTTATGTTATACAAGTTATACTACTTTTTGTAGTAATGTTAGGTTATACCTTTGTTCTGTACTATGTTTGACTTCTAGTTCAACAGAAGTTCTGAGTCCATAGACACCGTATAGGTGTCAATACAGACCTGCTACCATTAGACCTTTTCCCCTTCCCTTACCCGCTACCCCCCCACTCACACAACGAAACCCAACCTCCCTTCCCCTTACCCCATCTCCCCAATACTACAGCAGGTATTATTTACTTATGGTGGAACCACTAATAATCCTCCCCATATGGTCCATATTGCTGTGTTGCTGATTATTAGACATGTTGTATATGATTGCAATGGAAATGTTATTAATGCATATCTCTTTTCTTTTGTTTTTTCTCCCTACTTCTCTATCTACTTTTCTTCCTTCTTACCCAACCACCCCCCCCGGTCATGAGGATGGAGTCGAGGACCACTCGAACCAAATACACATCTATCCGACATCAATCCCCCATTGATGGCGTCTCAACATAAGGTATTTACCTTTGCTACGCTCAATGCTAAAGGGCTAAATTCCCCCATACCAAGGAGACACACTCTGGACCTACTTAAGAAACATGCGGCAGACGTGCTATTGATTCAGGAAACTCACTTTATCCCTGAAAAACTACCTAACCTTGACCGGTCACACTATGATACCTGGTTCCACGCCACATCACCACAGCCCCGGTCACGAGGAGTCTCGATTGCTATAAAAAAGGGAATCCCTTTCCAAATTCGAGAACATCTAATTGACTCTACAATCACTCCTACACAACATTCGATTCGATACGGCACTTACCCGCAATCCCACGGCATTTGAAACGCTTTGCGCAAGACAGATTAGACCTACTAAGATCCTTTCTACCATTTACCAAAGCATTTTGGAAAGAGATGTGCCCATGAAAAGAGCCTATATACATAGTTGGGAAAAAGATTTAGGTTATAAGTTTACGCCTCAACAGATTTCATATATCTACACCCACTCACATGGCCCGACTAAATGCATCAAGGTACAGGAGAACTCCTACAAAATTCTCTCCCGCTGGTATACTGATCCGCTGAGAACACACAAATGGAAGGCACAATTCCCTACGAATTGCTGGCGCTGTGGTGATGTAAACGGGAACTATATCCACCTTTGGTGGCATTGTCCATCCCTGATCCCTACTGGAACCAGACAACACGCCTGA
>JARQOC010002814.1:0-21579 GCA_033576535.1 Allobates femoralis | reverse complement strand
AAAATACACAAATTACAAACTATAGACTTGTAACAATGAAGTCACTTTCAAAAAGTCTCACATTTCACCACTCTCGATCGTCCTATAAAATAAAGGAATCCATAATAATTAGTGATGAGCGAGTACTAAAATGCTCGGGTGCTCGAAGCTCGGGCCGAGCATCCCGAGATACTCGTGTACTCGGCCCGAGTACCGAGCCCAATGTTATCCTATGGGAGACACGAGTATTTTTATGAAATGACTGCCGGCAGCATGGAAAAACCCTAAAAATGTCACAAAAGTCTCAGAAGAGTGCTGAAATGACATGGCAACACCATGGGGAAGACCCCTGGAAGCATTTCTCACTCAAAAGTCACAGCTGTGAACAATCTTGTCCGAGTTTCACGCCAATTTTACGGAGTCACCAGAAAACCTTCCAAAATGATACCAAAATGAATATTTGTCAAAGAATCAGTATCGATGTACAGAAGAGTATCAGAAAATTAAATCATAAATTATTTTACTTCTGCTAAAAATTTTTACTTTATTTATGCACTTATGCAAGGAATACATACAAAAACAAATAAAAACTGAGTGCACAGAAAAGTGGGGAAAGAAGGAGCTGGCCTTAACACTAATGCCTCCCTCCTTGCCCTGCCTGCCAGCGGGGGTCGGCACCCTGAGTCGATATGGTGCCCCCACGCATCGGCGGCTCACCGTAAACTTGCCCTAAATTCAACCTTACAGGGATGTGAGTAGTGCACCCCACCTAGGTCCCTCAAAGGTGATGTCTTATTGGGAAGTACAGTCACAACCTGTGTCCCAGTATTAAAAAGACTCAGACCATACTCAGAGGCATGCACTCCAAATACACAATAGTTCTACGTACACAGCCCACTGTTCCCTATTTTCAGTAAGCCACCCTAAATAGTATTGATACGGTAGCTATACTCATAATTAATACATATCCAGGAAAAGCAGTGGTACAAGTACTTAGCTCAGATAAATGGTGCTATGAGTCTCTCCCCGCGCGCCTCGATGCGTTTCATCATCATCAGGAGGCTTGATACAAAGTTTCCATGGCTGCGGTCCTTGCCCGTGCACAAGAAAGCCGATATGCTGAGGGGGACTCCCATGATGTCAGAGGCTCCCTTATATCCGGTATGGTGCTATGAGTGCTACCCCTCCCTCCCCCGTCACTTCCTGTATGATTGCCTATGATGTTTACCTCCCAGCGTCGCTCCAAAAAGGGGGAAAAGATGGAACACGCTGATAATGATGTCTAGTCTGATGTTACCCTATATCGCCACCAGCCACCGGGTGCATATATCACGCTCACCGGTCCTGTGAAACGCACGCCAGCCTCACCAACATGGCCGCTGGAACGCACGCGTCACAAGTATGCGATGCGCACGGTCCCCGCGCATGCGCGGACGCGGCGACTCAAACTATGTCACGCCGACGACCGCGCATGCGCGGTGAAACACGGCCGCATTTGTTGTTACTAGGATACCTAGAGGCGGTGTAAACGGGCCGGCTGTGGAGATATTTCTCCACAGGCAAGGCACAATGATGGTGGTCGGATAGGAGAAAAAGGGGGAAATTTGGGGGGGGTTGGAGTATAAACACAGAGGAAATTCTATATCAATTGGCAAGTTGCCATAATATTACAGAAAATGACCTGAGGGGCCGAGGGATTGGCACCGTATCACCGGATATACATTAAGTTGGTAGTCACACTCAAATATTATGAGTACATCGCTAGTTTTTCCCAGATACCAGGTCAAGCCCTTTATTTTTCACAGAAAACACGCGAACGACATCTGTTCGTTAATCCCCCCAGGGGCCAGGGACCCGAACCTAAAGATCCATTCAGTTTCTCTACGTAGAATGCTCTGATCGTGATTACCTCCCCTTGGGCCTACTTTTACCACCTCCAATATTCTGAATGATAGCTGTTTTAAGTCACCACCATGTGTCGTATTCATATGCCGTGCCAAGGGAGTGTCTCTGAATTTCCTTATATCCCCCAGGTGGTCACCTACCCTGCGTCTGAACTCTCTGATGGTCTTTCCTACGTAGTCTAGTCTGCATGAGCATGTAGCCACATACACAACCCCTGACGTTTTGCAGTTTGCAAAATCACGTAGAAAGAACGTCTTCCCATTGGCCATGCTCGTTACAGATTTGCATGGTGCCATATACCCACAAAAGGAGCAGTCACCACATCTGAAGAACCCAATCGGTCTCCGTCCAAGCCAATTAGAATCACTGGCTGGTGGCTTGTAGTGACTATGCACCAATCTGTCCCGAAGCGATCGCCCTCTTCTATAGGTGACGTTTGGTGTTGGGGAAATACAATCCCTCAATTCGGGATCCGAAACCAGGACATCCCAATATCGACGCAGCACTGACATTACCTTTTTATTCTGACAGTCGAAGGTGCCTATTAACCTAGTAACCTTAGAGTCCTCTTTCTGGTGCCTACCACATCTCTGCAGTAAAGTCTCACGGTCTTGTCTCTCTGCATGTGAGCGTGCTGCCTGTAGCACAGAACGTGGGTACCCCGTTGAACAAAGCGTCTGGTCAGGTCGTCGGCCTGGACCTTAAAATCGGACACCCCTGAGCAATTGCGTTTTATTCTAAGGTACTGCCCCTTTGGTATGCCTCTCTTCAGAGGTGCCAGATGAGCACTCTCCCATCTGAGTAGGCTGTTCGTAGATGTTGGTTTACGATAGGTTTTAGAGGACAAGTGCCCATCTCTCTCCTTCCGTATAGATACGTCAAGAAAGGGAAGTTCGAAACCGCTGCTCTCAGATGTAAAATGCAAACTGATATCATTTATGTTCAGGCACTTAACGAATTCTGAGAAGCTCCCCTCTGGACCAGACCACAACAAGAACACGTCATCAATGTATCTGGCCCAGAGGGTTATATGGGGTTCCCACCAGTTTGCGCGATCTTTAAACACAATGGTTTCTTCCCACCAGCCCAGGTAAAGATTAGCGTACGACGGGGCGCAAGAGCTCCCCATTGCCGTTCCCCTGAGCTGGTGGAAGTACTTCCGGTCAAAAAGGAATGTGTTATGATAAAGCACAAACCTTATGAGATCTAAGACGAAGATGTTGTGACTACGGCATATATTCGCCCTTGTGTTGAGATAGTACTCAACAGCACGCACACCCAAGTCATGAGGAATACTGCTATAGAGTGCTTCAACGTCAATCGAGGCAAGAATGGTGTCATGCCCGAGATGGACCCCATCCAGTTTCTTCAACAAATCAGCAGTATCCCTTGTATAGGACGAGAGTCCCGTTACGAAAGGTCGTAAAATCGTATCCACGTAGATTCCTGCATTCTGGGTGCAGGAATCCACTCCGGAGACAATTGGCCTCCCCTTTAAAACCTCCAGCCCCTTATGCACCTTAGGAAGGGCATAAAAAGTCGGGGTTACAGGGTATGTGGGTTTGATGAAATCATGTTCACTCTTAGTGATCAGGCCTCCTTCCCTGGCATATTCTAAGATAATATTCAATTCTTCCATATACCTATTAATAGGGTTTGATGACAAGACCTCATATGTGAAAACAAAACAGGTTGCGCCAGACTGCTAAGCAGTTATTGAGTGCGGTTAATATGACTGGGTGCTCACCTGTTGTAGTTGTGCCTCAGTCGCACAACTGACTAGCAGGCGGGGGAGCAGTTTGGCAGGATCGCTGGATCAGACGAGCCCATGATAGGGAGAAGGACGGTGATCCTGATGGGTCCGTGTCCGCTGCTGACGAGCTGGCTGCCGTGCGAACAGGGAACTGTTGAGATCTTGCTGTGCTGAGCAAGCGAGCCGGCAGGTTCAGAACACAAGGATGGGGCTGGCGTGTTGATGCGAGCAGGGTCCGGGAGCCGTGCTGCTCAGAGCCGCGGTTCCCCGAGGGGAAGGCGTGGGGCGTGTACAAGGATGTAAACAAAGGATTAGCGCTCGGATTACAACCAGGACACTGCTCTCAATATATTTACCTTTAGGCTTTATTGAAAGAAAGTAGAATTCCAATTCCTCCACAACGCGTTTCTGCGCTTAGTGCGCCTTTCTCAAGTGGTAACTGGAATTCTCAATTGTGATTGTTTAAATGCATTGCATGACATAGGGGGGAGGGGCAAGGTAGAGGATTATACCCTGATAAATGGAAAAAGCAGATCTGGATCATGGAAAGGATTCCCTGTCTAGTAATACATTCAAATAAGTACAACAATTCAACCAAAAATATAAAAAATGTTGCTAAAAAACATAGACTATTTGTCCCCCTTTTTTTCCCCCTTTTCCCCCCCCCCCTCCCTTTTATCCTTTCCTCATATTGTCAAGTCCCCATTTTACTCAACTTTTACTGCATTTTTATTAATTAACAATTTTATAGATTTATTATTTTTATTTTTAATGTATTTAAAAGAATTATTTCGTTATATCAATTGTATCATGTATTTTAACAAATAGTCTATGTTTTTTAGCAACATTTTTTATATTTTTGGTTGAATTGTTGTACTTATTTGAATGTATTACTAGACAGGGAATCCTTTCCATGATCCAGATCTGCTTTTTCCATTTATCAGGGTATAATCCTCTACCTTGCCCCTCCCCCCTATGTCATGCAATGCATTTAAACAATCACAATTGAGAATTCCAGTTACCACTTGAGAAAGGCGCACTAAGCGCAGAAACGCGTTGTGGAGGAATTGGAATTCTACTTTCTTTCAATAAAGCCTAAAGGTAAATATATTGAGAGCAGTGTCCTGGTTGTAATCCGAGCGCTAATCCTTTGTTTACATCCTTGTACAAGACCTCATATGTAGAATTATCATTCAGAATGCGGTAGCACATTTCCCAATATCTTTCATGATCCATCAAAACGATATTTCCGCCCTTATCGGATGGTTTTATAACGAGACCCTGTTCTTTCTCAAGAACCTGTAATTTCATCTCTTCTGCCGATGTTAAGTTACCAATGAGATCTTGATTACTGTATGGGATCCTCTTGAGATCCCTCTCTACTAGGGTCATAAAGATGTCAACACTTGTCGCGTCAGAGGTCGGTGGCATACGTTTACTACCATTCTTATGTCCTGTAAAAGGACCAAGCCCTCTTTCATTACACCCACTGTTTTGATGGACCAGCTGCGCCATGTCACGAAAACAATCAAAATCGTCCTCCTCTATACCCATGGTTATACACTCCTCCTTATTATGTTTAGAGAAGAATTTCCTCCATTTGAGTTTCCTACAGAACATGTTCAAATCCTTTATCCACCCGAAACAATTGAAACCACCCGTAGGAACAAATGAAAGGCCCTTCTTCAGGACATCATATTCATGCAGGCCTAGTTGGTAAGAAGACAGATTGATAATCTGTCCCCCATCCAACTGTCTCAGTGTTGCAGCTGTCTGTTCCTTAGTGGGTAATCCCTCGGGTTCTGTCCCCCTAAAAAAGGAGTGCCAGGACTACAAGGCAACAAAGGTCCAGAGGGTAAGAAGTTCGGGCCACCCCCACCCGTATGTGCTCCCCTCTTCCACCTGGGCCCATTTGATTTAGAGGGCTTATTTGGTTCAGGGGTGCTACGTGGTGACCAGGTGCACCCGACCCTTGGGGTGTAGGTAAGTGTTGGGGCATCAGGGGTACCGATGGAGCAGGTTGGCCTGGGTTTCCAGGAGGGCCGTGGGGGCCACCCGTACCCCATCTCCCTCCCCTTGGTTTTCTCCTCCTGCCTCTGCCCCCCCTACCTCCACCACCACCTCCTCCCCTTGCACCCTCCGGGTCTGAGTCGCCCTCAGATCCTGAACCTATAGGTTTTTCTCTGATGAATGAATAGGCAAGATTATCAGAAAATTCCTTGAAGTCTCTCTGAAACTGGAGATGCTTCCTTTCCTTAAGAAACCCCTGGTATTTCTCCAAGGAGTTTTGGAGGGTGCTCTCTCGTCTATTAAAATCTGTATCAGCCCTGGACTTCAAGATGTTTTCTATACCCTGATTCAGTTTGATAGTTGCCACTTCAAAGCTTTTCCTTTCTTCGTGTAACAATATACTCATGAAGCGGAGAGAAGAACCTATTGACTCCTTCTTCCACAGTTCCAGAAGTTCAGGGCTTGCTGTTCTGGGAGACGGGCAAATATTGATCCTAAGGCCTTTGGGAACTATTTAGGGTGGCTTACTGAAAATAGGGAACAGTGGGCTGTGTACGTAGAACTATTGTGTATTTGGAGTGCATGCCTCTGAGTATGGTCTGAGTCTTTTTAATACTGGGACACAGGTTGTGACTGTACTTCCCAATAAGACATCACCTTTGAGGGACCTAGGTGGGGTGCACTACTCACATCCCTGTAAGGGTGAATTTAGGGCAAGTTTGAGCCGCCGATGAGTGGGGGCACCATATCGACTCAGGGTGCCGACCCCCACTGGCAGGCAGGGCAAGGAGGGAGGCATTAGTGTTAAGGCCAGCTCCTTCTTTCCCCACTCTTCTGTGCACTCAGTTTTTATTTGTTTTTGTATGTATTCCTTGCATAAGTGCATAAATAAAGTAAAAAATTTTAGCAGAAGTAAAATAATTTATGATTTAACAAAATGAATATTTAGGGTGGAAATGTTAAGGGCACATACCCAATAGTAAGATACAGCTGGTGTATGTTACTTTTTGTGATTACATGAAACATTTTACGTGAAAACATTGTGCGGCACTCCGATGTCCCTGAGAAGAGACGTACATGAAGCCCTGTCTTGAAATAATGTGCCCATTTTGAGGAACTGGGTCTATTGTAGTATTTTCCTTTGCCAGGGCAGTCCAAAATTTGGAGGTTCACCAATGCCCCTGGATAGAGACGTGCATGAGGGCGTGTAAACCTCAAGTGGGTGTATAGTAGTATAGCCCTTTGGCCAGGGCAGCCAAAAATTGGGAGGTTCAACAATGACCCATGCATACAGACATGTAGTAGGGCCTGTAACCCTCAAGTGGGTGTATTGCAGTATAGCCCTTTGGCCAGGGCAGCCAAAAATTGTGAGGTTCAACAATGACCCATGCATACAGACATGTAGTAGGGCCTGTAACCCTCAAGTGGGTGTATTGTAGTATTGCCCTTTGGCCAGGGCAGCCAAAAATTGGGAGGTTCAACAATGACCCATGCATACAGACATGTAGTAGGGCCTGTAACCCTCAAGTGGGTGCATTGTAGTATTGCCCTTTGGCAGGACAGCCAAATATTGGGAGGTTCAACAATGACCCTGGATACAGACATGCAGGAGGGCCTGTAACCCTCAAGTGGGTGTATTGTAGTATTGCCCTTTGGCAGGGCAGCCAAAAATTGGGAGGTTCAACTATGACCCTGGATACAGACATGCAGGAGGGCCTGTAATCCTCAAGTGGGTGTATTGTAGTATTGCCCTTTGGCAGGGCAGCCAAAAATTGGGAGGTTAAACTATGACCCTGGATACAGACATGCAGGAGGGCCTGTAATCCTCAAGTGGGTGTATTGTAGTATTGCCCTTTGGCAGGGCAGCCAAAAATTGGGAGGTTCAACTATGACCCTGGATACAGACATGCAGGGGGCCTATAACCCTCAAGTGGGTGTACTGTAGTATTGCCCTTTGGCAGGGCAGCCAAAAATTGGGAGGTTCAACTATGATCCTGGATACAGACATGCAGGAGGGCCTGTAACCCTCAAGTGGGTGTATTGTAGTATTGCCCTTTGGCAGGGCACCCAAAAATTGGGAGGTTCAACTATGACCCTGGATACAGAGATCCAGGAGGGCCTGTAAACCTGAAGAGGGTGTATAGTAGTATAGCCCTTTGGCCAGTGCAGCCAAAAATTGGGAGGTTCAACAATGACCCATGAATACAGACATGTAGTAGGGCCTGTAACCCTCAAGTGGGTGTATTGTAGTATAGCCCTTTGGCCAGGGCAGCTAAAAATTGGGAGGTTCAACTATGACCCTGGATACAGACATGCAGGAGGGCCTGTAAACCTCAAGTGGGTGTATTGTAGTATTGCCCTTTGGCCAGGGCAGCCAAAAATTGGGAGGTTCAACAATGACCCATGCATACAGACATGTAGTAGGGCCTGTAACCCTCAAGTGGGTGTATTGTAGTATAGCCCTTTGGCCAGGGCAGCCAAAAATTGGGAGGTTCAACAATGACCCATGCATACAGACATGTAGTATGGCCTGTAACCCTCAAGTGGGTGTATTGTAGTATAGCCCTTTGGCCAGGGCAGCCAAAAATTGGGAGGTTCAACAATGACCCATGCATACAGACATGTAGTAGGGCCTGTAACCCTCAAGTGGGTGTATTGTAGTATAGCCCTTTGGCCAGGGCAGTCAAAAATTGGGAGGTTCAACAATGACCCATGCATACAGACATGTAGTAGGGCCTGTAACCCTCAAGTGGGTGTATTGTAGTATAGCCCTTTGGCCAGGGCAGCCAAAAATTGTGAGGTTCAACAATGACCCATGCATACAGACATATAGTAGGGCCTGTAACCCTCAAGTGGGTGTATTGTAGTATAGCCCTTTGGCCAGGCAGCCAAAAATTGGGAGGTTCAACAATGACCCATGCATACAGACATGTAGTAGGGCCTGTAACCCTCAAGTGGGTGTATTGTAGTATTGCCCTTTGGCAGGACAGCCAAATATTGGGAGGTTCAACAATGACCCTGGATACAGACATGCAGTAGGGCCTGTAACCCTCAAGTGGGTGTATTGTAGTATAGCCCTTTGGCAGGCAGCCAAAAATTGGGAGGTTCAACTATGACCCATGATACAAAAAAAAAAAAAAAAAAAAAAAAAAAAAAAAAAAAAAAAAAAAAAAAAAAAAAAAAAAAAAAAAAAAAAAAAAAAAAAAAAAAAAAAAAAAAAAAAAAAAAAAAAAAAAAAAAAAAAAAAAAAAAAAAAAAAAAAAAAAAAAAAAAAAAAAAAAAAAAAAAAAAAAAAAAAAAAAAAAAAAAAAAAAAAAAAAAAAAAAAAAAAAAAAAAAAAAAAAAAAAAAAAAAAAAAAAAAAAAAAAAAAAAAAAAAAAAAAAAAAAAAAAAAAAAAAAAAAAAAAAAAAAAAAAAAAAAAAAAAAAAAAAAAAAAAAAAAAAAAAAAAAAAAAAAAAAAAAAAAAAAAAAAAAAAAAAAAAAACTGTACCTCAGGGTATTTAGTATGGTTTGAGGGAGCCATTGGGAGTCAAAATGCTGATCAACTAGGGCCTGTAACCTCAAGTGGGTGTATTGTAGTATTGTCCTTGGCAGGGCAGCCAAAATTGGAGGAACATGACCCATGAACATGACATGCAGAGGTGTAACCTCAAGTGGGTGTATTGTATATTGCCTTTGGCGGGCAGCCAAAAATTGGGAGGTTCAACAATGACCCTGATACAGACATGAGTAGGCCTGTAACCTCAAGTGGGTGTATTGTAGTATGCCCTTTGGCAGGGCACAAAAATTGGGAGGTCAATAATGACCTGTACAACATGAGAGGGCTGTAACTCAGTGGTGTATTGTAGTATTGCCTTGGCAAGGCAGCAAAATTGGGAGGTTCATCAATCTGGTATAGACATGCTAGGAGGGCCTGTACCTCAAGTTGGGGTTAAATGCCTCTTGGCAGGGCAGCCAAAATGGAGGTTAATGACATGCATAGCAGCAGAGGCTGTAACCATCATGGTGTATTGTAGTAGCCTTTGGCAGGGCGCAAATTGGAGTTCAAATGCCTGAACAGACATCAAGGGCCTGTAACCTCAAGTGGGTGTATGTAGTATTGCCCTTTGGCAGGGCAGCCAAAAATTGGGAGGTTCAACTATGACCCTGGATACAGACATGCAGGAGGGCCTGTAACCCTCAAGTGGGTGTATTGTAGTATTGCCCTTTGGCAGGGCAGCCAAAAATTGGGAGGTTCAACTAATGACCCTGGATACAGACATGCAGGAGGGCCTGTAAACCTGAAGTGGGTGTATTGTAGTATAGCCTTTGGCCAGGGCAGCCAAAAATTGGGAGGTTCAACAATGACCCATGCATACAGACATGTAGTAGGGCCTGTAACCCTCAAGTGGGTGTATTGTAGTATAGCCCTTTGGCCAGGGCAGCCAAAAATTGGGAGGTTCCACAATGACCCTGGATACAGACATGCAGGAGGGCCTGTAAACCCTCAAGTGGGTGTATTGTAGTATTGCCCTTTGGCAGGGCAGCTAAAAATTGGGAGGTTCAACTATGACCCTGGATACAGACTTGCAGTGAGGGCCTGTAACCCTCAAGTGGGTGTATTGTAGTATTGCCCTTTGGCAGGGTAGCCAAAAATTGGGAGGTTCAACTATGACCCTGGATACAGACATGCAGGAGGGCCTGTAACCTCAAGTGGGTGTATTGTAGTATTGCCCTTTGGCAGGGCAGCCAAAAATTGGGAGGTTCAACTATGACCCTGGATACAGACATGCAGGAGGGCCTGTAAACCTAAGTGGGTGTATTGTAGTATAGCCCTTTGGCCAGGGCAGCCAAAAATTGGGAGGTTCAACAATGACCCATGCATACAGACATGTAGTAGGGCCTGTAACCTCAAGTGGGTGTATTGTAGTATAGCCTTTGGCCAGGGCAGCCAAAAATTGGGAGGTTCAACTATGACCCTGGATACAGACATGCAGGAGGGCCTGTAAACCTAAGTGGGTGTATTGTAGTATAGGCCTTTGGCAGGGCAGCCAAAAATTGGGAGGTTCAACAATGACCCTGATACAGACATGCAGAGGCCTGTAACCTCAATGGGTGTATTGTAGTATGCCCTTTGGCAGGGCAGCCAAAAATTGGGAGGTTCAACAATGACCTGGATACAGACATGCAGGAGGGCCTGTAACCCTCAAGTGGGTGTATTGTAGTATTGCCCTTTGGCAGGGCAGCCAAAAATTGGGAGGTTCAACTATGACCCTGGATATAGACATGCAGGAGGGCCTGTAAACCTAAGTGGGTGTATGTGTATATGCCCTTTGGCCAGGGCAGCCAAAAATTGGGAGGTTCAACAATGACCCATGCATACAGACATGTAGTAGGGCCTGTAACCCTCAAGTGGGTGTATTGTAGTATAGCCCTTTGGCCAGGGCAGCCAAAAATTGGGAGGTTCAACATGACCCTGGATACAGACATGCAGGAGGGCCTGTAAACCTCAAGTGGGTGTATTGTAGTATTGCCCTTTGGCCAGGGCAGCCAAAAATTGGGAGGTTCAACAATGAACCCTGGATACAGACATGCAGGAGGGCCTGTAACCCTCAAGTGGGTGTATTGTAGTATAGCCCTTTGGCAGGCAGCCAAAAATTGGGAGGTTTCAACTATGACCCTGGATACAGACTTGAGGAGGGCCTGTAAACCCTCAAGTGGGTGTATTGTAGTATTGCCCTTTGGCAGGGCAGCCAAAAATTGGGAGGTTCAACTATGACCCTGGATACAGACATGCAGGAGGGCCTGTAAACCCTCAAGTGGGTGTATTGTAAGTATTGCCCTTTGGCAGGGCAGCCAAAAATTGGAGGTTCAACTATGACCCTGGATACAGACATGCAGAAGGGCCTGTAAACCTAAGTGGGTGTATAGTAGTATAGCCCTTTGGCCAGGGCAGCCAAAAATTGGGAGGTTCAACAATGACCCATGCATACAGACATGTAGTAGGGCCTGTAACCTCAAGTGGGTGTATTGTAGTATAGCCCTTTGGCCAGGGCAGCCAAAAATTGGGAGGTTCAACTATGACCCTGGATACAGACATGCAGGAGGGCCTGTAAACCTCAAGTGGGTGTATTGTAGTATTGCAAAAAAAAAAAAAAAAAAAAAAAAAAAAAAAAAAAAAAAAAAAAAAAAAAAAAAAAAAAAAAAAAAAAAAAAAAAAAAAAAAAAAAAAAAAAAAAAAAAAAAAAAAAAAAAAAAAAAAAAAAAAAAAAAAAAAAAAAAGGCACCAAAAATTGGGAGGTTCAACAATGACCCTGATACAGACAATGCAGGAGGGCCTGTAAACCTCAATGGGTGTATTGTAGTATTGCCCTTTGGCAGGGCAGCCAAAAATTGGAGTTCAACAATGACCCTGATACAGACATGCAGGAGGGCCTGTAACCCAAGTGGGTGTATTGTAGTATTGCCCTTTGGCAGGGCAGCCAAAAATTGGGAGGTCAACAATGACCCTATACAGACATGCAGGAGGCCTGAACCTCAAGTGGTGTATTGTATATTGCCCTTTGGCAGGGCAGCCAAAAATTGGGGAGGTCAACTGACCCTGGATACAGACATGCAGAGGCCTGTAAACCCTCAATGGGTGTATGTAGTAATTGCCCTTTGGCAGGCAGCCAAAAATTGGGAGGTTCAACAATGACCCTGATACAGACATGAAGGGCCTGTAACCCTCAAGTGGTGTATTGTAGTATAGCCTTTGGCAGGGCAGCCAAAAATTGGGAGGTTCAACAATGCCCTGGATACAGACATGCAGGAGGGCCTGTAAACCTCAAGTGGGTGTATTGTAGTATTGCCCTTTGCAGGGCAGCCAAATTGGGAGGTTCAACAATGACCCTGGATACAGACATGCAGGAGGGCCTTAAACCTCAAGTGGGTGTATTGTAGTATGCCCTTTGGCAGGGCAGCCAAAAATTGGGAGGTTCAACAATGACCCTGATACAGACAGAGGGCCTGTAACCTCAAGTGGGTGTATTGTAGTATGCCTTTGGCAGGGCAGCCAAAAATTGGGAGGTTCAACTATGACCCTGGATATAGACATGCAGGAGGGCCTGTAAACCTGAAGTGGGTGTATAGTAGTATAGCCCTTTGGCCAGGGCAGCCAAAAATTGGGAGGTTCAACAATGACCCATGCATACAGACATGTAGTAGGGCCTGTAACCCTCAAGTGGGTGTATTGTAGTATAGCCCTTTGGCCAGGGCAGTCAAAAATTGGGAGGTTCAACTATGACCCTGGATACAGACATGCAGGAGGGCCTGTAAACCTCAAGTGGGTGTATTGTAGTATTGCCCTTTTGCCAGGGCAGCCAAAAATTGGGAGGTTCAACAATAACCCTGGATACAGACATGCAGGAGGGCCTGTAACCCTCAAGTGGGTGTATTGTAGTATAGCCCTTTAACAGGACAGCCAAAAATTGGGAGGTTTGACTATGACCCTGTATACAGACTTGCAGGAGGGCCTGTAACCCTCAAGTGGGTGTATTGTAGTATTGCCCTTTGGAAGGGCAGCCAAAAATTGGGAGGTTCAACTATGACCCTGGATACAGACATGCAGGAGGGCCTGTAACCCTCAAGTGGGTGTATTGTAGTATTGCCCTTTGGCAGGGCAGCCAAAAATTGGGAGGTTCAACTATGACCCTGGATACAGACATGCAGAAGGGCCTGTAAACCTGAAGTGGGTGTATAGTAGTATAGCCCTTTGGCCAGGGCAGCCAAAAATTGGGAGGTTCAACAATGACCCATGCATACAGACATGTAGTAGGGCCTGTAACCCTCAAGTGGGTGTATTGTAGTATAGCCCTTTGGCCAGGGCAGTCAAAAATTGGGAGGTTCAACTATGACCCTGGATACAGACATGCAGGAGGGCCTGTAAACCTCAAGTGGGTGTATTGTAGTATTGCCCTTTGGCCAGGGCAGCCAAAAATTGGGAGGTTCAACAATAACCCTGGATACAGACATGCAGGAGGGCCTGTAACCCTCAAGTGGGTGTATTGTAGTATAGCCCTTTAACAGGACAGCCAAAAATTGGGAGGTTCAACTATGACCCTGTATACAGACATGCAGGAGGGCCTGTAAACCCTCAAGTGGGTGTATTGTAGTATTGCCCTTTGGAAGGGCAGCCAAAAATTGGGAGGTTCAAGTATGACCCTGGATACAGACATGCAGGAGGGCCTGTAACCCTCAAGTGGGTGTATTGTAGTATTGCCCTTTGGCAGGGCAGCCAAAAATTGGGAGGTTCAACTATGACCCTGGATACAGACATGCAGAAGGGCCTGTAAACCTGAAGTGGGTGTATAGTAGTATAGCCCTTTGGCCAGGGCAGCCAAAAATTGGGAGGTTCAACAATGACCCATGCATACAGACATGTAGTAGGGCCTGTAACCCTCAAGTGGGTGTATTGTAGTATTGCCCTTTGGCAGGGCAGCCAAAAATTTTGAGGTTCAACTATGACCCTGGATACAGACATGCAGGAGGGCCTGTAACCCTCAAGTGGGTGTATTGTAGTATTGCCCTTTGGCAGGGCAGCCAAAAATTGGGAGGTTCAACTATGACCCTGGATACAGACATGCAGGAGGGCCTGTAAACCTCAAGTGGGTGTATTGTAGTATTGCCCTTTGGCAGGGCAGCCAAAAATTGGGAGGTTCAACAATGAGCCTGAATACAGACATGCAGGAGGGCCTGTAACCCTCAAGTGGGTGTATTGTAGTATTGCCCTTTGGCAGGGCAGCCAAAAATTGGGAGGTTCAACTATGACCCTGGATACAGACATGCAGGAGGGCCTGTAAACCTCAAGTGGGTGTATTGTAGTATTGCCCTTCGGCCAGGGCAGCCAAAAATTGGGAGGCTCCACGTTGTCCCTGGATAGAGACGTGCAGGAGGGCCTCAAAACATTTTTCCCATTGAAAAGGAGCGGGTCTCCTGTCGTTGTAATGCCCATTCTAAAAGAATGGCGAAAAAATTTACCACTGCGGGTATACCTCAAACAACAGCCTAACTATTGTAACGGTCATCAGGTGGCACATGAGGAGAAGGAGGAGCAGTCCAGCAAATAGCCAAAGTCCTGAAGTGTGTACCCATGGGTGAGTGGAGGTACATGGCAAATTCACATAACAAAATTTTCATTCAGTTGTCATTTGCTGGTGGTGTGGTGAAGTCTGGCCCAATCCAACCCTTGTTCATCTTGATCAGAGTCAGCCTGTCAGCATTTTCAGTTGACAGGCGGGTGCGTTTATCAGTGATGATTCCACCTGCAGCACTGAAAACACGCTCTGATAAAACGCTAGCGGCAGGGCAGGCCAGGACTTCCAAGGCGTAGAGAGCCAATTCATGCCACGTGTTCAGCTTGGAGACCCAATAATTGAAAGGCACAGAGGAATCTCGCAGTACAGTGGTTCGATCTGCAAGGTACTCCTTCAGCATCTGCCCAAACTTAGCATTTCTGGTGGCACTACCCCACACCCACTACTGTTTCTTGCTCAAAGTCATCGCGCTCGGCCTGCAATGCATCCTCTTTGATTTTCAGCAGAGACCATTTTAGAAGGCAGAGTAGTGGTATGGTGACGCTAATAATGTCGTCATCGCCGCTCACCATCTTGGTGGAGTCCTCAAAGTTTTGGAGGACGGTACATAGGTCCGACATCCATCTCCACTCCTCAGGTGTTATGTGTGGAGTTTGACCCATTTCCCAACGGCTTAGGTGATGCAGGTAGTCCACAACTGCCCTCTTCTGCTCACATATCCTGACCAACATGTGCAGAGTTGAATTCCAACGCGTGGGGACATCACACACCAGTCTGTGGGCCGGAAGACGCAAACGGCACTGAATGCCGGCAAGGCCGGCTGAAGCAGCAGGTGACTTGCGAAAATGTGCAGACAGACGGCGAACTTTTACCAGCAGGTCAGACACCTCTGGGTATGACTTTACAAATCTCTGAACCACCAGGTTGAGCACATGGGCCACGCATGGAACATGCGTCAGCTGGCCTCGCCTCAAAGCTGCCACAAGGTTCCGGCCATTGTCACACACGACCTTTCCTGGCTTTAGGTTCAGAGGTGTGAGCCAGTGATCTGCCTGCTGTTTCAGAGCTGTCCACACCTCTTCTGCATTGTGGGGTTTGTCACCTATGCAGACTAACTTCAGCACAGCCTGTTGCCGCTTCGCAGTGGCAGTGCTGCAGTGCTTCCAGCTTGGGACTGGTGTGGAGGGTACAGTGGATGAGGATGCGCAGGAGGAGGAGGCTGAGGAGCATGACATTCCGGAGCTGTAGAGTGTCGGTGAAACCCTGACAGAGGTAGGGCCTGCTATCCTTGGTGTGGGAAGGACGTGTTCCGTCCCTCGCTCAGACTGGGTCCCAGCCTCCACAATATTAATCCAGTGTGCCGTCAAGGAGATGTAGCGGCCTTGCCCACAAGCACTTGTCCACGTGTCTGTTGTTAGGTGGACTTTGGCTGAAACAGCATTGTTCAGGGCACGTGTGATGCTGTTGGACACGTGGTTATGCAATGCGGGGACGGCACATCTGGAGAAATAGTGGCGGCTGGGGACCGAGTAACGTGGGACAGCAGCCGCCATCAGGTCGCGGAATGCGTCTGTCTCCACCAGCCAGAAAGGCAACATTTCTAGCGCTATGAGTCGCGAAATGTGATCATTCAGGACTGTGGCATGTAGGGCGTTGGCAGCGTATTTGCGCCTGCGTTCAAATGTTTGCTGAATGGATAATTAAACGCTGCGCTGGGACAAGGATGTGCTTGATGGTGGTGTAATTTGTGCGTGGGCAACTTCAGGTGCAGGGCCGGAGGCTTGTTCACGGCCAGCATGGACAGGGGATTGGCTCGCACGCACAACAGGCGACGACGTAGCAGTGACATCAGCAAGCACCGCTCCTCGACTCTGTTGTACTTCCCACAAAGTCGGGTGCTTGGCTGACATGTGCCTGATCATGCTGGTGGTGGTCAGGCTGCTAGTTTTCGTACCCCTGCTGATACTGGCATGGCAGGTGTGGCAAATGGCCTTTTTAGAGTCTTCTGGAGCCAACTTAAAAAACTCCCATACTCGGGAAGACCGAACATTTGCACAGGCACCTTGAGTCGTGTTGTTGTTTCGGGGAACGGTTGCCTGCCTTCTGCCTGCGGACGCAACCCTGCTTCGTACTGCCTGTTGGAATGCTACGCCTCCCTCCCCCTGTGCACTGCTGTCCTCGCTCTGCATATCCTCCTGCCATGTTGGGACAGCTACTGGATCATCCACCACTTCGTCTTCCTCTTCTGCACCCTGATCCTCCTCCTGACTTCCTGGCAATTGTGTCTCATCATCGTCCACCCCTTGTTGAGACACTTTGCCAACGTTCCGTTCGTCAGAACGTGGCTGCTCAAATATTTGGGCATCTGTACATACCATCTCCTCATCACCCACTTCAAGAGGAGGTGGCGACAGGCCAGATTCTGCGAATGGATACGTGAACAGCCCTTCCGAGTGTCCTAGTGTGGGATCAGTAATGTCCGTGGACGTGTACTCGGCCTGGTGGTAGGAAGGAGGATCAGGTTGGGAAATGTGCGGTGTAGTATAACGGCTACTGACACCTGACAGGGTGTTTCTGGAGGTGCCCATCTGACTTGAAGCATTATCCGCTATCCAAGTAACAACCTGTTGACACTGGTCTTGGTTCAACAGCGGTGTACTGCTGCGGGCCCCAAAAATTTGGGACAGGACGTGCGAGCGAGGAGATGTGGCCCTTTGTTGTTACGAAA
The DNA here is from genome assembly GCA_033576535.1 of Allobates femoralis. Lineage (NCBI taxonomy): Eukaryota > Metazoa > Chordata > Amphibia > Anura > Aromobatidae > Allobates > Allobates femoralis. Next base: position 4,150 of record JARQOC010002814.1, on the reverse strand, counting down.
TTAGTGCTTGCACACGACCTCGGCCTCTGCCTGCACCACCATCACGTCCACTTCCTTGTTCCTTGCCAACACCCTTGCCAACGCCCTTGCGCATTTTGCCTGTATAGAGCGACAACTGTCTGGTGACTGTAGAGGTCACAGGAGATTAGGATTTTAGTCCCTAACCTGTATCAAGGTATGATGTACACCAGTCAGGTGACTGTTCAGATCACAGGAGATTAGGATTTTAGTCCCTAACCTGTATCAAGGTATGACGTACACCAGTCTGGTGACTGTAGAGGTGACAGGAGATTAGGATTTTAGTCCCTAACCTGTATCAAGGTATGACGTACACCAGTCTGGTGACTGTAGAGGTGACAGGAGATTAGGATTTTAGTCCTTAACCTGTATCAAGGTATGACGTACACCAGTCTGGTGACTGTAGAGGTCACAGGAGATTAGGATTTTAGTCCCTAACCTGTATCAAGGTATGACGTACACCAGTCTGGTAAATGTAGAGGTCACAGGAGATAAGGATTTTAGTCCCTAACCTGTATCAAGGTATGACGTACACCAGTCTGGTGACTGTAGAGGTCACAGGAGATTAGGATTTTAGTCCCTAACCTGTATCAAGGTATGACGTACACCAGTCAGGTGACTGTTCAGATCACAGGAGATTAGGATTTTAGTCCCTAACCTGTATCAAGGTATGACGTACACCAGTCTGGTGACTGTAAAGGTGAGAGGAGATAAGGATTTTAGTCCCTAACCTGTATCAAGATATGATGTACACCAGTCTGGTGACTGTAGAGGTCACAGGAAATTAGGATTTTCAAGGTATGACGTACACCAGTCTGGTGACTGTAGAGGTCACAGGAGATTAGAATTTTAGTCCCTAACCTGTATCAAGGTATGACGTACACCAGTCTGGTGACTGTAGAGGTCACAGGAGATTAGGATTTTAGTCCCTAACCTGTATCAAGGTATGACGTACACCAGTCTGGTGACTGTTCAGATCACAGGAGATTAGGATTTTAGTCCCTATCCTGTATCAAGGTATGACGTACACCAGTCTGGTGACTGTAGAGGTTACAGGAGATTAGGATTTTAGGCCCTAACCTGTATCAAGGTATGACGTACACCAGTCTGGTGACTGTAGAGGTCACAGGAGATTAGGATTTTAGTCCCTAACCTGTATCAAGGTATGACGTACACCAGTCTGGTGACTGTAGAGGTGACAGGAGATTAAGATTTTAGTCCCTAACCTGTATCAAGGTATGACGTACACCAGTCTGGTGACTGTAGAGGTCACAGGAGATTAGGATTTTAGCCCCTAGCCTGTATCAAGGTATGACGTACACCAGTCAGGTGACTGTTCAGATCACAGGAGATTAGGATTTTAGTCCCTAACCTGTATCAAGGTATGACGTACACCAGTCTGGTGACTGTAGAGGTCACAGGAGATTAGGATTTTAGTCCCTAACCTGTATCAAGTTATGACGTACACCATTCTGGTGACTCTAGAGGTGACAGGAGATTAGGATTTTAGTCCCTAACCTGTATCAAGGTATGACGTACACCAGTCTGGTGACTGTAGAGGTGACAGGAGATTAGGATTTTAGTCCTTAACCTGTATCAAGGTATGACGTACACCAGTCTGGTGACTGTAGAGGTGACAGGAGATTAAAATTTTAGTCCCTAACCTGTATCAAGGTTTGACGTACACCAGTAGGTGACTGTAGAGTCACAGGAGATTAGGATTTTAGTCCCTAACCTGTATCAAGGTATGACGTACACCAGTCTGGTGACTGTAGAGGTGACAGGAGATTAGGATTTTAGCCCCTAACCTGTATCAAGGTATGACGTACACCAGTCTGGTGACTGTAGAGGTGACAGGAGATTAGGAATTTTAGTCCCTAACCTGTATCAAGGTATGACGTACACCAGTCTGGTTACCGTAGAGGTCACAGGAGATTAGGATTTTAGTCCCTAACCTATATCAAGATATGATGTACACCAGTCTGGTGACTGTAGAGGTCACAGGAGATTAGGATTTTAGTCCCTAACCTGTATCAAGGTATGACGTACACCAGTCTGGTGACTGTAGAGGTCACAGGAGATTAGGATTTTAGTCCCTAACCTGTATCAAGGTATGACGTACACCATTCTGGTGACTCTAGAGGTGACAGGAGATTAGGATCCCCCCCCCCCCCCCCCCCCCCCCCCCCCCCCCCCCCCCCCCCCCCCCCCCCCCCCCCCCCCCCCCCCCCCCCCCCCCCCCCCCCCCCCCCCCCCCCCCCCCCCCCCCCCCCCCCCCCCCCCCCCCCCCCCCCCCCCCCCCCCCCCCCCCCCCCCCCCCCCCCCCCCCCCCCCCCCCCCCCCCCCCCCCCCCCCCCCCCCCCCCCCCCCCCCCCCCCCCCCCTGTATCAAGGTATGACGTACACCAGTCGGTGATGTAGATAAGGAGATTAGGATTTTAGTCCCTACCTGTATCAAGGTATGACTACACCATCAGGTGACTGTTCAGATCACAGGAGATTAGGATTTTAGTCCTAACTGTATCAAGGTATGACTACACCAGTCGTGACTGTAGATAAGAGATTAGGATTTTAGTCCCTAACTGTATCAAGGTAGACGTACACCATCTGGTGACTTAAGGTACAGGAGATTAGGATTTTAGTCCCTAACCTGTATCAAGGTATGAGTACACCAGTCTGGTGACTGTAGAGGTACAGGAGATTAGGATTTTAGTCCCTAACGTATCAAGGTTGAGTACACAGTCTGGTGACTTAGAGGTGACAGGAGATTAATTTGTCCCTAACCTGTATCAAGTATGACTACACAGTAGGTGACTGTAGATCACAGGAGATTAGGATTTTAGTCCCTAACCTGTATCAAGGTATGACGTACACCAGTCTGGTGACTGTGAGGTACAGAGATTGGATTTTAGTCCCTAACTGTATCAAGGTATGACTAACCAGTCTGGTACTGTAGAGGTCACAGGAGATTAATTTAGTCCCTAACTGTATCAAGTATGACGTACACCATCTGGTGACTGTAGATCACAGAGATTAGGATTTTAGTCCCTAACTGTATCAAGGTATGACTACACCAGTCGGTGACTGTTCAATCACAGGAGATTAGGATTTTAGTCCCTATTGTATCAAGGTATGACGTACACCAGTCTGGTGACTGTAGAGGTTAAGGAGATTAGGATTTTAGGCCTAACCTGTATCAAGGTATGACGTACACCAGTTGGTGACTGTAGAGGTCACAGGAGTTAGGATTTTAGTCCTAACCTGTATCAAGTAACGTACACCAGTCTGTGACTGTAGAGGTACAGGAGATTAAGATTTTAGCCCTAACCTGTATCAAGGTATGACGTACACCAGTCTGGTGACTGTAGAGGTCACAGGAGATTAGGATTTTAGTCCCTACTGTATCAGGTATGACGTACACAGTCGGTGACTGTAGATACGGAGATTAGGATTTAGTCCCTACGATCAGGTATGACGTACACCATCTGGTGACTTAGAGGTACAGGAGATTAGGATTTTAGTCCCTAACCTGTATCAAGTATGACTACACCATTCAGGTGACTTAGATACAGGAGATTAGGATTTTAGTCCCTAACCTGTATCAAGGTATGACGTACACCAGTCTGGTGACTGTAAGGTGACAGGAGATTGGATTTTAGTCCTAACCTGTATCAAGGTATGACGTACACCAGTCTGGTGACTGTAGAGTACAGGAGATTAAATTTTAGTCCCTAACCTGTATCAAGTTGACGTACACCAGTTGGTGACTGTAGAGGTCACAGGAGATTAGGATTTTAGTCCCTAACTGTATCAAGGTATGACGTACACCATCTGGTGACTGTAGATGACAGAGATTAGGATTTAGTCCAACTTGTTCAAGGTATGACGTACACCATCTGGTGACTGTAAGGTGAGGAGATTAGGATTTTAGTCCCTAACCTGTATCAAGGTATACGTACACCAGTCGGGTACGTAGAGGTCACAGGAATTAGGATTTTAGTCCCTAACCTGTATCAAGGTATGAGTACACCATCTGGTGACTTAAGGTACAGAGATTAGGATTTTAGTCCCTAACCTGTATCAAGGTATGACGTACACCAGTCTGGTGACTGTAGAGGTACAGGAGATTAGGA
>JARQOC010002813.1:0-21596 GCA_033576535.1 Allobates femoralis | reverse complement strand
TTTCACATTCACTTTGCTGGCAGACAAAAGGCACATTGCGTATTTTGAAAAAGCGCACGTAAAAAAGCGCAGCAAAATACGCAATGTGTGAACGCAGCCGTAAACTGCACCAAATTGGAAAAGGCAAAAAAATGCAGCAAAAATGCAATAATCAGAAGATTAATATTAACCCTTAAGGACCGAGTCACTTTGCAGCTTAATGACCAGACCATTTTTTGTAATTCTGACCACTCTCCCTTTATGAGGTAATATCTCTGGAACGCTTCAACGGATCCTAACGATTATGAGATTGTTTTTTCGTGACATATTGGGCTTCATGTTAGTATTAAATTTAGGTCGATAATTTTTGCGTTTATTTGTGAAAAAATAAAAAATTTGGCAAAAATGTTGAAAATTTAGCAATTTTCAAATTTTTAATTTTTATTCTGCTAAACCAGAGCATTATGTGCCACAAAATAGTTAATAAATAACATTTCCCACATGTCTACCTTACATCAGCACAATTTTGGAAGAAAAAAAAAAATTTGGTAGGACGTTATAAGGGTTCAAAGTTCATCAGCAATTATTCATTTTTCCAGCAAAATTTACAAAACCAATTTTTTAGTGACCACATCACATTTGAAGTCCCTTTGAGGGGTGTACATGACAGAAAACACCCAAAAGTGACACCATTCCAAAAACTGCACCCCTCAAGCTACTCAAAACTATATTCAAAAAGATTATTAACCCTTCAGGTGCTTCACAGGAACTAAAATAAAGTTGAAGGAAAAAATGGACATTTTAATTTTTGTAACAAAAATGTTCTTTTAGCCTCAATTTTTTCATTTTCACATGGGCAACAGGATAAAATGCATCCTAAAATTTGTTGGCCAATTTCTCCTGAGTACACCGATACCTCATATGAGGTCATAAACAACTGTTTGGGCGCACGGCAGGACTGAGAAGGGAAGGAGCGCCATTTGAATTTTAGAGCCAATTTTCCGTTCAAAAAGTGAAATGGCGCTCCTTCACTTCTGAGCCCTGCCGTGCGCCCAAACAGTGGTTTATGACCACATATAAGGTATCGGTGTACTCAGGAGAAATTGCCCAACAAATTTTGGGATGTATTTTATCCCTTTGCCCATGTGAAACTAAAAAAATGTAGGCAAAAAGAAATTTTTTGTGAAAAAAAAGTGTTTTTTTAATTTTTATGGATGAATTTGTGAAGCATCTGGGGGTTCAAAGTGCTCACTATGCATCTAGATACCTTCCTTAGGGGTCTAGTTTCCAAAATGGGGTCATTTGTGGGGGAGCTCCAATGTGGAGACACACGGGGACCCTCCATACGCGACATGGTGTCCGCTAACAATTTGAATGGAAAATGAGCTCAAATTGTTAGCGGACACCATGTCGCGTTTGGAGGGTCCCTGTGTATCTCCACATTGGAGCTCCCCACAAGTGACCCCATTTTGGAAACTAGACCCCCGAAGGAACGTATCTAGATGCATAGTGAGCACTTTGAACCCCCATATGCTTCAGAAATTCATCCGTAAAAATGAAAAAGCACTTTTTTTTTCCACTAAAAAATTATTTTTTCATTATTACGGATCAATTTGTGAAGCATCTGGGGGTTCAAAGTGCTCACTATGTACCTAGATATGTTCCTTTGGGGGTCTAGCTCCCAAAATGGGGTCACTTGTGGGGGAGCTCCAATGTGGAGACCCACAGGGACCCTCCATACGCAACATGGTGTCCGCTAACAATTGGAATTGGCGGACACCTTGTAGGATATGAAGAGCCCCTATGTGCCTAAACATTGGAGCTCCCCCACAAGTGACCCCATTTTGGAAACTAGACCACCCAAGGAACGTATCTAGATGCATAGTGAGCACTTTGAACCACCAGCACAAGGGCAATTTGGTAGAGTTGGGGTACAGCCCCAAAAAAATCCCGCCTCAAATTGAATGCGCTATTTTCTTGGGTGGTGTGGGTTGAAATTTGCAGCGGGGGGGGCCCACAACATTTGAGTCTCTCCACGCTGAGGATTCCAGTCAGCCAGCTACCAAGTTGTACTTTGGGGCTGGCTACAAATACAACGAAGGCCTTTTTTTATTTCTAAAAAAAAAAAAAAGTGACGTAGGGCTCCGCCATATTTTTGGTCCGCCAGGTACAACTTGGCAGCTACGACTGCCAGCAACCCCCAGCTGCCTTGTTGTACCTGGCTGAACCAAAAATACAGCGAAGCCCATTTTTTTTTATTTCTAGAACTAATTCTGGGAAAAAAAAAAAAAATGAGGTAGGGCTCCCCCAATATTTTTGGTCCAGCCAGGTACAACTTGGCAGCTACAGACTGCCAGAAACCCCCCAGTTTCCCTTGTTGTCCCGGGCTGAAACCCAAAAAAATCCCAGCGAAGCCCATTTTTTTTTATTTCTGGGAATTTAATTTTCTAAAAAAAAAAAAAAAAAAAAAATTGGCGTGGGGCTCCGCCATATTTTTGGCCCACCCAGGTACAACTAGGCAGCTGGGGGCTGGAATTTTTTCCCAGCATGGAAAGGCCCAAGCGTTCGGGGGCCCCCATGCTGCGAATTGCACCCCAACAGTCGCCCCAGAAAATGGCGCATTCATTGAAGCGCCATTTTCTGGCGCTGTCCCCATGCTCTTCCAGTTGCCCGGGGGCCCGGTGGCAAACTGGGTAATAAAGGGGGTTAATGCCAGTTTTTTATTGGAAGCTGGCACAAAGGGCCCGAGATTCATAATATAGGGCCTTTAGCCCCGCCATTAGGAATCTCTGGTAGTCAAAAAAATACACACATAGAAAAATCTTTTTATTTAAAAAAAAAAAAAACAAAAAAAAATTCGGACTCCATCTTTATTAAAAAGGGATCCGACGTAGTCCACAACGAAGGTTTCCCACGACGCTCGATCGCCTCCGACTTTTTTTAAACAACGAAGGGTCCCACAAACGCTCGATGCTTCTGCTCAATCCAGAGACTGCAGCAAGGGATCAAGTGTCCTTTCCTACAGTCTAAAGGGGTCAGAGTTAGGGTTTGCACTGTAGGACAATGACCAGTTTTACAGTGCCCCCAGGGCTATAAATCCCGGGAGATTTATAACAAGGGAAAACTTGACCCCTTGTTGCACCCATCATCCACGCATCATGGTACCTATGCACCCATCATCCCCGTACGCACACATTACGCAGCACATTCACACACGCACATCCACGCACGCAATTTTACACGCACATGACATTCATTTCACGCTGACATCCATGCCCCACCCTCCACGCACGCACGCTGACATCCACGGGAGCACATCCACGCACGACATTTTCCCAAACACGCACATCCACGCACGGGAAAACCCCTCCATCCATTAAACCCCTTTCCAAACCACCCTCCATCCCTCCATTTTATCCCTCCACCCATCCATCCATCCCTCCATCCACCCATCCCTCCATTTTTTACCCAGCGATGAGCCCCTGAGAAAAGGAGGGGCCACATCGGACGCAGAGGAGGCCGACGGTTTCGGGGGGGTGGGACAGCGCGTGCAGCCCGCCAGAAAAAGGTGAGCGGGGAATGGGGGCCGGGGGGTGGGGACCGGGGACCGGGGGGTGGGGACCAGGGACCCCGTAGGGAGGAGGAGGGGGGCCCCGCAGTTCGGGAAACGGGGGGCATAAACCCCCCGGCATAGGTGAGGGGGGCTGGGGGCTGGGGACTGGGGGGCTGGGGACCAGCAGGGGGAGGAGGGGGCCCCCGCAGCTTCGCCGGCGGGCGCATAAGCCCCCCGGCAGACAATCTTAACTAAAGTGGGGGGGCCCGGGGGTGCACAGGCACAGGGGGGGGGTGCCCAGGGGACGGGGACAGGACACAGGGGGCTCTGGACACAGGGGGGGGTACAGGACACAGGGGGCTCTGGACACAGGGGGCGGAGGCCCGGACACAGGGGGAGTTGGAGGATTTGTTCATGGCCAGCGGGTGGGTGCAGCCCGCCGGGCAGATAAGTATGATTGGGGAGGGGGGGTGAAAGGGGGGTTTAAAAGGGGTGCCCACAAACCCCTGCCCCTTTAAACCCCCGGCTGTCAATGACAGCTTTTAGATTTGAGCTGTCAGTTTGTTTACAAGCAGTGACAGTTCAAAGCCATAGAGTATACTCATGATGGGGAACGAAAAAGCTTTTCATGACGAGTAAAATTGTCATTAGTCGTAAAGGGGTTAATAAGGGCGTCTGTTGAATGTTTGTTACTTGTAAATGGGTGTGGCTTGGGTGTGGTTAGGGGCCCTGGCTTTAAAAATTTTGGGAGCGCGCCCCCATCCCTTTTGGGCCCTCTTTCTGTTTTCAAAAGTTGGGAGGTATGTATTTGTAAGGCCTCATGCACACACTGAGGGATTTTGGGGTTTTTACTTCAGTATCTGTTTAAAAAAATGTGCACACCCTTGAGTATTTGGTGAGTTTTTACCTCAGGATTTGTAAGCCTCATGCCACGCTGAGTTTTTGGTGGGTTTTTAAAACCCCAGTATTTGTAAGGGGCCCCGTTTCATTTTTCTAAGTATTTGGTGAACTTAAATCAGGATTGTAAGGCCCCGGGCAAACTCGAGTTTTTGGTGAGTCTTTACTTCAGTATCTGTAAGGCCACGTGCACACGCTGAGTATTTTGGGCGTTTTTACTTTAGGATCTGTAAGGTCTCGTGCACACACTGAGTATTTGGTCAGTTTTTTTCCCCCGTTTCTGTAAGGCCTCCCGGGGACAATTTTTAAGTATTTGGTGAAATTTTACCTCCGGTATCTGTAAGGGGCCCCGTGAAAAGCTGAGTATTTGGTGAGTTTTTCTTCGTATCTGTAAGGCCAAAGTGCACACGCTGAGTTTTTTGGTCAGTTTTTACTTCAGTATCTGTAAGGTCTCGTGCACACACTGGTATTTTGGGCAGTTTTTTCCTCAGTATTGGGAAAGGGCCCCGTGACATGCTAAGTATTTGGTGAACTTTTTTCCTCAGTATCTGTAAAGGGCCCCGTGCACAGCTGAGGATTTGGTGAGTTTTTACTTCAGTATCTGTAATGGTACCTTTAAAACGCCGCCACAACAGGATGGATACCAACGGGGAACTTTTACGTGCACGAGCCCGGGGCCGAAAGGTTTCCAACGGGGAAACCCCACCCTCTATACACGCCGCCAAAAAGGTGCGCTAAAGCTTCGCTTCATCACAGCTACAACATCGCCGGGTTTTTGCAAGTTGCCGTCTGTTGCTCAGCGTACCAGCTTTACACACAGCCCCCCAGAGTGATCTGGGAGCAACAAAGGCAGGAAAGTAAAACAAATAGGGGGTGCCACAGACCTGTACGCCGCGCCCAAAAACCCCAACCATTGGCCAACACTACGGAGTTGTGATTGGGCACGAGGGAAAAAGGGGGGATGGCCCAGCGTGCCGTACTAGTGAAAAGGAGTGTGGCCACACATTGCAAACTGTGCATGGAAAAAATAAAAAAATAACCTAAACTAACTACTAAAAAATTACATAATGAAAAATCAGCACTAATGAAAACAAAGAAAGGGAAAAAAAGGTAAACCAAAAATTTAAAAGGGGGTTGCCCTAACCTGCTTTTCACCTTCATTGAAAACACAAAAAAGCAACTCCCAGAGCCACCCCTTTTTAAAAGGGCCCTTTGGTCCTGCCACCCTCACTGAAAACCCAGAACCCATTTGAAGTAGGGGCAGTAAGCTTCTATACTGTCCCTGGCCCCCTGCCGGTGGGGCCCAAAATGGCCCCTGGGGCTGGGGGGCCCCCAATCACAGGGGCCTCTTTCACGCCAAGACCCGGGACAGAGCCCCCCTGTTGTACCCGCCCTCCCTTACTACAAACCTCCTGGGTTTTTTGGATCCCTATCCCTTCAAAGCGAATTTTATGTAGAAAACCCCACAGGCCCCACACCGCTTTAAAATGGGACCCCCGGTTTAAATGGGTTATGGGTGTATAAAAAATCCGGAATCTTTTGGGCCCAATTATCCCAAACTTTTTTTTCAACACCCGGCGGGCCCCGGGGATAGGGGGTTAGTTAAAAAATGCGTTCTCGCAAATTTGGGGCCCCCCCGGGGGGTTTTTGGCCCCGCATTGGGGTTCCTAAGGGGGGAAACTTTTTCCCGCCAAAAAAGCAATTTTAAATTGTTGGGGTTCGTGTGCTCATTTGGGGGAAGTTTACCCCCACCTTTCCCTAGTATGTTCCCAAGGAGCTTGGGGCCAAACCCCCCCATTGGTGCGACCAGGCATTCCCCACCAGGGAGGGGAATCATAGTTGGCATTACTACGAAAATGAGGATTTTAAACCAAAATTTCCCTTTGAAAATTGAAATTTAAAAAAGGCCAGGGGGCGGGTTTTGGGTTTAACCCTTTCACGTGCTTACCATCCAATCCCCCGCCCCCAAATTTGGGGGAAGTTCCCCCCGGGGTTTTTTAAAAACCCCCTTGGGCCCAATTCCACCATTCTGAAAGCGGTTAAGGGCTTTTTCATGTAGGGGGCGGCAGAGCTCTCCAATGGCCCAACACTTTCGGGACCCAGGAGGGGCTCAGCGGGGGCGGGGAAACACGTGAAACTTTAATGTGGGGATGTCAGGGAAACGGGCCCTTACCCGGGAACCGCAAATGATCCCCCAAAAAGGGCGGCATCGGATACGGGGGGGCCATTATAGTGTCCTGACGCGCTATCTTTGGCCCCAACCGCTCAATGGGAAGGGTAAAAACAGTCCTCGGGCAAAGGAGTTTGTTTGGGGTAATCATCGGACATTTAAAAGCTCCACCCCCCCGCAACAGCTGCTTGTGGCCCCGATTTCCCCCCTTTCAGAACCCAAATCACGGGTCCACATCCCCCGCTGTCTCCCCACCCCCATCAACCTTTAATCCCGACCCTGTTTACCACTTTTTGGCTCTTCCCCCAAACGCAAAAAGCCACGATAACTTTTGGCGGCCCAAGGGATATTCGGAAATCCTAAATATCAGCACCTTTTGATGTAAAAGCAAAAACATAGTACTTTAACCCAAAAATGGTGCAAGTCACCCGGTTCACCCAACCCACCTTTTTTCCCAATACACACTATAGCCAAAAAGGAGGGGATCTTTTTTTGGGGGCCCCAAAACAAACCCCTGAAGAAAGGGACGGCAAACACCCAAAAATTTTCCCCCAAAAAAAAAATGGCCCCGGGCTTTTGAGAGGGGCCCTCCTCTACATAAACGTCAAGGGGACCCCCAAAAATTAAACTTCTGCCTAGGTGAGTTAGAAAAGGGACATGGGGGCCCCAATAAGGGTTGGAAAAAAACGGGTTTCCCAAAAATCCATTACAAAAGCCCAAAATGTCTTTTTGTTACAGTAAAAATGAAAAGAATAACAAATTGGGGACTTACCCCGATATGGAAGGTTGGGGGAAAGGACATGAACCAAACAACATTGCACATGACTGGGGAGGGGTACCCATGGTGTTTTTGGGTTTTTTGGATGGGGTTTTTTTTAAAATTTACACAGGGTATGCCTTGTCGGGCCCCAACCCCCCTCAAACCCTGGTCACCCCATTCCCTTTTGAAACAGTCCCCCTTTTGGCCAAAACCCGTAGGGCAGAAATCGACCCCAAGGACTTTAAATTAACACAGTTCCTTTCCTACAGTCATGCTTTCCATTTCCTGTATTTTTGTTGCAAACAAACACAGCAATGTATCTCAACAAAAGTGTAAAGGGCCCCCACACAAAACCCGACCCTTTAACCCCAATACAAAAATGCCCGTCCCCCTACAATCAACCCCTTTTTATGGGCCCGCTACACCAGCCCTCCCGGGCTCTCCAAGAACATCAACATATCCCACCCCACCCTGGGGCCAATTCCATGTTTTCCCCACAAAAATTCCCAAAAGGGGTTGGCCAGCAAGCGAAGTTTGGGGGGAGGGAAAATTTTTTTAAAGGGCCCCCAAACCCCTATCCGTTTTCGCGACCCTCCCCCAAATTAAAGCGGAAGGGCAAATCCGCACCCGGGTTGCCCCTTCGGGTTGTGCATTATTGTGTCCGCTGTGATTGGTGCCCCGGGGTAAAAGGCGGGGTCAATGGCCACTGCTCCTGCCCAGACTTTCGATGTGCTTTTGGAGCTATTTATTGTCCTTTTTTTGATTTCTTTTTGCCCCGGACGGAAAACCTTTTTTTGCGGTTTGAAGAAAAATGTAAAAACGCAGCTGGTTCGGCCACAGGCAGCTTAGGGCATGGGTGTAGGGGCCATTTTTGAAGCGGCATGCAAATATTAAACAAAATTTTTAAAATATTTGAACCTTTTTTCCTGTGCCCCCAAATTTGCCAGGAAGGCCTCTATTATATAGTGAAAATTTTTATTTTATTGCACCTTCGTTTTTTGGCCCAAGGGTAAAAGAGCACGCTTTTTTTCTTTGGGGTATTCCCCTCAACATTTCGGGGGTGGAAAATTTGGCGGTTTTTCCCAGGATTTTGGGGTACGTGTTTTAAAAGGGGACTTCCACGCTGGAGGAACCCCTTTAAAAGATCTCTGGGTGCACTTTAACATTTAGTATGTGCAGTTTGCCACACACCCCCCGGGCCTTTCTGATTAGTAAAACCCTTTCCATTGTGAAAAGGGCCCAAAGACATTTAGCACACAACTTTTTTAGGCCCAAAATTTTTCCCCCCTCAAAGGGTTGTACGCACACCCCCCGTGTAAAGGGTTTGTGTTGCAATAGGTACATTGGGGACAAAAAATCATGTTTGAAAACATCTGTGGGTTGGAAAACCGTTTTCCGGTGCTTTAATTGGCTCATACATGTGTTTGATTTTGTAGGGGGGGTCTAGATTGAAAAAAATGGCAAAACTAAATGGCCAGTTTCACTCCACAAAATGTGCATAGATGTTCACTGTAGAAAGTTAAATTTATGTGTTTTTTTTGTGGCAAGTTTTGAAATGTCGGTATGCCTTGTGTTGTGACTGTTTTTTTTTTTGTTAATTTTTCATCGGCAGATGCCGAGGGGTACTGGGGAAATTTGGGAAATCCCAGCTTTCAGGGAGTATCGGGCCACAATGTTTGGGCGCACTGCGGGCCCAAATTAAAAAAGGGGCAAAAAAAAACCGAGGGCCCCGGGGCCACAGGATTTTTGGGGCTCGGGGCAAATCCTTGGAGCCAAGGGTAAAAGACGTGGGACCAGCCTATTGGCATTTAAAATTCAAAAAAAATGGGGTTGGGCCCTTCATGGGGGGGTTCACATTCTGAAACCAAAGCGCCCGGCTCGGGGGCTGGAGAAAGGGGAGGTACCATAAACTCCCCTAGGGGTTTTTTCCCCCTGTTAAACCTTAATCCTGGGCGGGGGTTCGCCCCATCGAACGACCCCAACTGCCCCTTGCTGCCCCCATGTAGGCCCGGCTGCATAACCACCTGCCCACGGGAGGGGGGGTTTAATTGGGTGACAGTGGGGGGGCCACAATTTTTTTCCCTTTCCCACATGTGTCCCTTCCGATAAACCCTTTTCCACCAAATGTTTTTTGGCATTTTTAAACCTCCTTGCTGCGGCAAAAAACCTTTGGTTTTGTCAATTTACTGCCCCCCCTTCCCATGACTTACCAATTTTTTCTATTTATGTTTCCCAAAGCCCCTATTAAAAATTTTGCTTTTTCCCCAAACATTTGGTATTTTTTGGGGTTTAGTTTTTTAAAGGGGTTTCAAGATAGCGGGTTTTTTTGTTCTCAAAAGCCCTAAAACCTTTGTAGTAAATGGGCTGTCTCAAATGGGGGGGTTGGCTTTGTTGCCGGGTGGTTTAAAGGAAATTGAGTGAGGGGGGGTTCTCACCATAAAGGACCCCCAAATGGGGGGTGCCAAATATTGTCTTTGGCCAGCCAGCCCCCAGTTTCGGGGTTTTGGGGGGGGAATGTCCCAAAAATTTTGGGTTTAAAGGCCGGGGACAAAAAAATTAATTTTTTTTTAGCTGGGGCCCCTTGGAATTTTAGAGGTGATTTAAGGAAAAAAACCACGGGTTTTGGGGTCTTGAACCTTATTTGTTTTACTGTTTTAAATTCCCTCTTTTTGCATTCGGGGTAGTTGGCTTGGTGTGGGGGGAGTGGTATATAGAGCCCTGTTGTGAATGTATACAGTTGATATACCCCCCACAATGGTTTTTTTTTTTTATTTTTTTCCCCACCCAAAAGGGCCCAAAGAAGAGGACGGTCCTTTGGGCCCGGGATTCAGTTGCTGATGTTGCCACCCCCTAAACATCGGGGGCCTCGGGGGGGGCCCGGCGAAGTGATGGGGTCCGGGCCCCCAAGGCCCCACCCCCGGGTTTTCCGTCGCCGCCCGACGTCCTGCCCCACCTTTTGAGACGGGGGGCTGGCGCCCGGGGGCCGACCCGTTTTTGTTGGAAAACAACGGCCCCAAAATGGCCCCCCGGACGCCCTCAACATGACAACAAATCAGGGATGGAGCCGCTCCAGAAGAAAAACCTTCTGAGGGGTTCCACAATCCCGCTGATGCTGCCATGATGGGGCCCTTAAATTTTGGGGTTTGCCACCCCCCCTCCCCCATCCCAACACCCTTTGGGGCCCCTTTAAACCACTCCCCCATCCCCGGCCCCCGTGAGAAGCCCGGGCCCCGCCACAGTCACCCCCCCCCCCCCTAAACACATCGTCGTTCAACCAACGTTCTGGGGCGGGTCGGGGTCCCCTCGAGGGGGGGGGATGGGGGTTTTTGGGCCCAAGCCGACAGAAAAAGGAGAAATTTTGGGGACACAGTACCAAATCACAAAATTTTGGCAGCTGGATTTTAAAATTTTCCCAAAATTTGCTTTTTTTTATATGTATTTTTTTTGTTGATTGATTTTTTGGGCCCAAAAATTGTGGGTTTTTTTTTTTAAATTTTTTTTTCCACAAATTCATTATTTGTAATTTTAAATTTTTAAAAACCAGGCTGGAATAAATTTTATTTATTAACACAATTGTGTAAATTTTTTTGAATTTAAAGGAAAATTTTGGGGGGTTTTTGGGGGTGAATGTTAAATGTGGCCAATTTTTAGGGGTTTTCCCCAAAACCCACAATTTTGGGCCCTGCTTTGCCCCACAGGATCCCCTCGGTTTTTTGGAAGTCTTTGCCCCATTTTACAAAGGGATGTTGTGATGCCTCCCCATTTTAGGTTATGGTGATTTTGGGCACCAAAAAAATTTGTAAGGTCACATGAAGGAGCGTATAACAAAATTTTGAACAGCATTTTTTTGTAAAAAAAACATTTTGTCACAGACATTTGCCATCATTTCAAGGGGGCTTAGGCCAGATGGGGGTAGCAGGGCCCCACTTGGGGATGGTCCCAATGTGGGGAAATATAGGTTTTAGGGCCAATGGGGTAGCCAGTTCCCCACTTGTGTGGGCCCATGTGGGGGGGCCCCCCCCCGGGGGATAGGGGGGTTGTAGGCCAAAAATGGGGGTAGCCCGTCCACACTTGTGATGGTCCCAATGTGGGACCTTTTAGGGATTGTTTTGGGCCCAAAGGGGCAAGCCAGTCCACCCCTTGTGTTTGGGCCCAAAGTGGGGCACTATAAGAAAAGAGCCCAACAAGGGGGAAAAAAAAATAAAAACCAATTTTTTTACTTTTTAAGGGACAAGCCCCAACCCGGGGGGTTGGAAAATTTTAGGTCCAACAAGGACAACTGTTTTTGGGGGGCCCTGTTTTGGGGCCCGGATAAAATGCATACCTCCCAAATTTATGGGGGTGAACCAGGGGGTGGGGGAGGTTGGGCCCCCAGCATTTGAGCCCGGGGGCCAAGGGCCTGCAGGCCCACGCTGTAAAACCGTGGTCAAAAAGGGCCACAAAACCCGATGGGCCTGGGGAATTTCCCCCATGGAAGGGGACCCGTATTGGGGGTAAAAAACAAACTTTTGTACACAATCGTTTTACTGATATGGTTGCATGACTGGCCGCAACCAACCCCTTACCCTTTCCCTCCAAATCCAGTTCCCATCCCGACGGGGAGGGAATGGGGGCAAGCTCCATCCAAGGGGCCCCCACGTTCACCCTTTTGGAAAAAGGGGAGAAAAAAACATGGTTTTTCTTTGTTTACTTTAAAAAGTTTTTGGCCCCGATGAAAATTTAAGCAACAGTGTGCAGGGGGGTCTGTGGAACTTTTTCACACTTTCCACCTTAAATCACTGTTTGGGGACAGGGCACCCCCGGAAATCCCACTGAGCTGGGGCCCGTGGGGGGTGGTTTACTTTCCCCCCTTTGGGGGTTTCCCTGGCCCATTTTTGGGGTTAGGGGGAACAGGGGGTCCTTGGGGGTACGGGGGAAAGACCCCTTGGGGGCCCCTATTGCTGCCCCGCCCCCCTTGGGGAGTTGAAAGTGTTCCTTTCCCGCAGCCAGGGGAGATGGGGACACTGGTCCCCACCCAGCGGGCTGCCAAAGGGGGACTGGTTTCCCCCACGTCCCCCTGTCCCGGTGGGTGACCCAAGTCTGGTCCTGAACCCCGGGGGAAAGGGGTTGGCCCCGGGGGCAAGGGTCCAGGGTTTATGTGGTGGGGGGTTTTTGATGGGGCCAAACCCGGGGGGGGGGCATGGGCCCTTTTTCTGTTTAGGGTTCGCATCTAGTTTGAAATTTGAACATAAAAACTAATAAATCATGCCCACACCTTGTTGTCCCAAAAAAGAGCTTTTTGTGGGGATTTTTTGAGGGTATGGTGGGGGCCCCACACAACCCCAATATGTGGCCAAAAATTTTTGACAGATCTCGGTTGCAGTAAAGCATGGACACTTTGTTCCATTTGAGGTCCCCTTCCCAAAAGTAACCCTGTGACCATGATTTTACTGCAAAAAAGATTGGGAAAAAAAATTGGGGGAGTTTTTTGTGTGTGTGGGCCCCAGCCTTTAAATTTGCAACAACCCCGGGGATCTGGGTCATAAAACTCATGGTTTATGCATGGGGCTGTGCGTGGTGAGACCCTTTTTTTGGCCTGGGGTGATGAGCCCCAAAAAACTGTGAAGATTTGTTTTGATTGTTTGGCCACACTGTCCCTTTTATATGTTTCCTTTATTTTTTTGTATTGTGGGACATGCACAAAGTTTCGGGGGGTGTTTTGGGGCAAAAATTATCACCACGCACTTGGGAATCCTGGGACGGGTGTCGGGATGCGACCTGGGCACTTGTTTTTTCAAGTCAGCGATTTTTTTTGGACGTTTTATGTCCCCTTACCCCCATTTTGGGGAGGGCAGGGGCCCCCTGGATCCCCCGCACGGTTTTCACCCATTTTCGCACCTGGGGTGGCCCCGGGGGGGTGATGGGTTTTTCCCCAAAAAGTCCCCCGGTTTACAATGTTTAAGAGGAGATCACGGCCCATCCCCCATGTTGGGGGGCGCGGTGCAACGGTGCCCTACTGCTTTTTTCAAAGGGGGCTGGGAAACCCTTTCAGGGAGAGTGAAAAAGAAAACCCAAATCATGGCGGCATTTACGACCGCGGGGGGGGTGACGACCTTTATAAGTAACCCCCACGCAGTGAAATGGGCCCACAAAAATTAGGGGGCCCCCCCAAAAATGCAAAAACCCCCATTTCATCCGTTTCAACCGGGTCTGAAACGGGCTACAGGTTTAATTCCCCCTCCCGGGGGGTATGGGTTTTTGGGGGATCGTGTTTCGGGGCCCCGACGCAAAAGAAAAACCGGGAAAACTTCTAAGGCAGGGGTGGGAATAACCAGACCCGGGGACGTAACACCACTTGTGGCTGTGTCCCCCATTATTCGTTTTCATGTTTTATAGGATTGCAACTGTAAATTTTGATATGGGCCCCCTTATGATTTTAAGTTCAAGGGGTGTGCCGCGTAATTGTACTAAATATTGATCGTGCATTCGGGGCGTATGTGTTGTGCGAAAGGGGAAAACTCACCGATGGAAAGGGGTGGGGAGGCAAGGGCCCCAACGTAACCCCAAACATTTCCCCCAATGATCGCTGAAGGGGGGGCGGTACAGGGAGCATGGGGGACCCTTTGCCCCCCAATTTCGGGTACATCCCCCGGGGGGCCAAGTTTTCCCCTTTTGTAAACTTCTTTACACGCCCATCAAACTTTTGCTACAATCGGCATGTTTTCCATATGTTTTTTGGGCATGCACGGATACAGAGGTTTTTTGTAGCCCGGGTGTTGTCGTCCCTCTTTAGAAAGCCGCTTAAATACGGGCCCAAAATTGGCTCGACAACTACATTTGTAGCCTGTAAACGGGTTGTTTCCATCCTGTTGGGGGCGGGTGTAAAAGGGCCTTTAAAGGGCCCATGCAAAACGCTGAGTATTTGGTCAGTTTTTTTCTTCAGTATCTGTTTTGGTACCCTTTTAAAAACGCCGCGCGGCAGGCTGGGTAATCCCCTACAGGGCCCACAAATTTAGCTTTACCCCCAAATGTAGCCCTCGTAGCGGCGTCTGAAGACGGGACGCTACAAAGGGGAAAAAATACATCTGTTTCCCAGGGGGTGCTCGAAAACCCGATGGCTACAAAAGCCCTTTGGGGGGGGAGCTGTACGGCCCGGTTAAAAAGGCAAAAAGGAAGGGGCTCGGGGCAGCCGGGGGTTTTTACTGCAATGTAGCTAAGGCTGACCCTGGCTCCGTGTTAAAAGCGCCCCTTTTTCGAACATTTGGGGGAAAACTGCTGATGACGAAATTTGGAAATAGCTTCATAGGGAGGGATATTTTTAAAGGGGTAAGATTTACATACAAAAAATTTCCCCGAGCTGCTGTATTAACCGGCCCCCTGGTTGCCCCGCCCAATCAGGTTTTTTATTGCTTTGTCCTTCAGGGTATGGCGGCTCGTTTTAAAACCCAATTTAGCAAGCCTATGTTCTGGGCCCTGCTCAAGGGAGCCCATAGTAAACTGGTTTTTAGCGGGGGGGTAAAGAGGGTACCCGCTGGCTTCTTGAAAACCCCGGCCAGTAGCATCTATAATGTAGCGTGCGAAACGCATCTTGTGGCCCGGGGTGTAAATAGGATGGTTGACCGTTTGGTTTAAACCCTTTGAGCGTGCCCCGGGCCCCGTGAAAATAGCGGGATGTA
Organism: Allobates femoralis; assembly: GCA_033576535.1. Taxonomy (NCBI): domain Eukaryota; kingdom Metazoa; phylum Chordata; class Amphibia; order Anura; family Aromobatidae; genus Allobates; species Allobates femoralis. The sequence continues at coordinate 6,582 of JARQOC010002813.1, read as the reverse complement.
TCCAGCCTGGCCCCTCGCCCGGGGTTTTTAAAAGGGACCTTTTTGGGTTTCCTTTACAAACGGGTTTCCATTTTTGATTGTCACCCGGGGAACTTTTCTGGTTGCGTAAAAAAGGTCATGATTCCTTTTTTAAACGCAAAAAAGAAGAACCATGTATCCCCTGATTTCCCCTGCAACCGTAAGTTACCTGGGAAAACCAAATGTAGCTGTGTGTAAAGGGGCCCCCAAAGGGCCCCGGGGCACCGCCGAGTATTTGGGGCATTTTTTTCTTCAGTAAACTGTAAGGTTTTCGTGCCAAAACACTAGTATTTGGTCAGTTTTTTTTCCCCGGATTGTAAGGCCTCGGCAAAGCGATTAAATTGGGCCCGTTTTTTTCTTCAGTATTGTAAGGTCTCGTGCACACACTGGTATTTGGTCATTTTTTACCCCTTTAATTCTGTAAAGGGCCCCGTGCACACTGAAAATATTTGGGGAACTTTTACTTCAGTTTTTAAAGGGTCGTGCACACGCTGAGTATTTGGGGGTTTTTAACCTCAGTATTTGGGAAGGCCTCGTGCAATTTCTAAGTATTTGGGGAAATTTTTTTTTTTAGAACTGTAAGGGCCCGTGACACCCCAGAGTATTTTGGTCAGTTTTTTCCTCAAATATCTGTAAGGCCACGTGCACACGCAGATTTTTTGGTCAGGGTTTTTTTACCTCATTTTCTGTAAGGTTCGTGAAAAACGCTAGTATAAAGGGATTTTTTACCTCACTACTGTAAGGTCCGGCCACAAAAGATATTTGGGTTTAGTTTTTTTTTTCCCCAATATCTGTAAGGGCTCGTGCACAGACTGGGGTTTTTTGGTCAGTTTTTTCCCAGATCTGAAGGGGCCCCGTGCACCCCGCCGAGTTAATTTTGTGAGTTTTTTTCCTTTATATTTTTAAGGCCTTGTTTCACACGCTGAGTATTTGGGTTTTTTACTTCAGTATCCGAAAAACCCGGCCCCCGAGTATTTGGTGATTTTTACCTCTTAAATTTTTAAGGCCCTTTTCACCCCGTGGTATTTTGGGGGTTTTTTCTTTTAGTATCTGTAAGGCCCCGTGACCGGGGCTGAGTATTTGGAGGGTTTTTTCCCCAGTATTTGTAACGGCACAAGACAAAAGGGGGCCCCCAAGTTTGGGAAAATCCGGGCCCCCGGCTAACCCCTTTAATCCAACCCTGCACATGTGGCTCCTGAGCTGCAGGTTGGGGACCCTTGGCAAGTGTTGTGCCTGTGAAATCCGCAGCAGACATTATGCTGTGACCAAAGTTAGCTCTGATACCAGCACTTTAACCCTGATTCCATTGTCAGACGTAATGGCAACATATGAGGAGTTTGACAGATGGCGATTTCTTCCTCTGTCAGCCCGCTGGCACTCCTACAGTGCAATGCCTGGGTGGTGATGGGCTGTTAGGGTAACTGGAGGCCTAACAGTGACCTCTGTGTCAGTACTATTTTTAGGTACTGATTTATATGTCTAACAAAATTAGATGCTTAAAAATAACCCCTCATCCTATAACTCTGCTCTCAAAATATGGTGATCAAATTTTTTTTTCAGAGTGTTTTATTGTATGAAAGTTATAAAACATAACTAAAAGTGTAGAAATTTGGCATCGCCGGCATCCTACTGTTCCACAGAATATAATTTACACTTCATTTGCGTCGCACAGCGAAACAGTGTAAAGTTTAGCTCAGTGGCGAAATTGAGGTTTTGTTTATATTCCTACCTATTAAGAGTTAATACAAGTTTGTTAATAAAGTTATGTGTACATGATGCAACTAATAAAAAAAAAAGACAAAAAATCACTGCTTTTGAAATGTCATAGCAAAAAAGTGAAAAAAAAAAAAAAAGGGATTGCCATAAAAACAAAATAAATGTCTGTGATGCCAAGGGATAAAAAATGCAACTTTTCTACAAGATATTCCAGCCTGAAATCTTTATCACCTTACCTACAGGTGGCGGTAGCACCATATATAAAGCTAATAGTGAGGGTCCCAGTGATTGGACTCCTATCATTTACCATCCATTCCATTATGAATGAATAAAATGATTACAGTAATACCTTTACTTACAAGTTTCATTTGATCTGTGACTGAGCTGTTAACTCAATTTGCTCTTATATCAAATTAAATGTTCTCATTAAAATTAATTGAAATGCTATTAATCCATTACAGCCCCTACTTATAGCTCTCCCATCCTGGTACTCCCCAACCTGCCAAATGCCCCCCCCTCCCTGGTATATATGATCCCTCATCCTGGTACATAGCCCCCAAATCCTGGTATATATGGTCCCCCTGGTATATATAACCCCCATCCTGGTATATATGGTCCCCTCCGGAATATTTGATTCCCCATCCTGGCACATGGCCCCCATCCTGGTACAGGCCCCCCCAATCCGTTTGTATTATCGCCCCCACCCAGTGTATATGATCCCCCATCCTTGCACATACCCCCAATCTGGTACATGGCCTCCTATTCGGGGTATATGTGATCCCCCATCCTGATACATGGCACCCCATCCTGTACATAGCGACCCACCCTAGTGCATGGCCTCCCTGATTGGGGGTACATGGCACCCGACCTGGTACATGACCCTTCCCCATTCCAGCACATGGCACCCCCATCCAGGTACTTGGTCTCCCCATCCTGGAAATTTGACCCCCCATTCCTGGTTTATTTTGATAACCCCATCCTGATACATGGCACCCCGATCATGGCACATGACCCCCCAATCCTGGTTACATGGTCTCCCTCTGGCATATATGATTCCCCATCTTGGTACATGCCCACTCACCCTAGTACAATGGCACCCTCAACGTGGTACATGGCCCCATCCTGGTAAATGACCTCCCGTACTGGTATTATAATCTCCCATCCTGGTACATGGACCCCCCCTATCTGGTATATATGGTCCCCCTGGTATTTTATAATCCCTCATCTTGGAATATATGGTCCCCCTCGGGCATATTTGATTCCCCATCCCCGATATATACCCCCCCCCATCCTGGTACAGGGTTTACCCCCATTGGCACATGGCCACCCCTATCCTGGTACATGACCCCACTCATTCTGGCACATGGCACCCCCATTCAGGTACATGGTCTCCCATCCTGGTACATGACCTCCCATCCTGGTATATGTGATACCCCATCCTGATACATGGCACCCCCATCCTGGTAGATGACCCCCCCCCCCATAGTGGCACATGGCACCCCCACCCTGGTATATGTGATCCCCCATCCTTATATATATATATATATATATATATATATATATATATATATATATATATATATAATATGTATATATATATGTATATCATGATATACCTGAGGAAGGCTATTTTATGACATATATAGCCGAAACGCGTTGTTTTAATTATGCTTTTATGAATCTTATGACTTTTATTACTGTGAAGCTATTTCAAATAAATCTCCAAGAAAGAAAAAGGAGTCAGAGTCCTTATCATAAGGTCAATCTCCTTGGGGGCGCTCAGTCATCTGGATACCTTGATTATTTCCTCATTCCACAGGCTCATAGCTGGGAGTTCCGCTCTCTGGAGGATAGCAGCATACCAAGGAGACAAAGACCCCTAGTGGGTCGATATGCGAAGAAACAAGACACAGTAAAGGTGAGTTCTCTGCCCTGTGTACTCCTGAGAAATATTGTACTTTTACATTTAGATCTGCGCCTGTTTCTCGCTCCCCACCCTTCTCTGACCTACAGTCTTGAGGTCTATTGTGTGCAATCCTGGTATATGTGATACCCATCCTGGTACATGGCACCCCATCCTGGTGCATAGTGCCCCCTCCAGATACATGGCACCCCGATCATGGTACATGGCACCCCCATCCTGGTACATGGCACCCCCATCCTGGAACATGACTCCCCCATCCTGGTATATATGGTTCCCCCTGGTATATATGACCCGCCACCCTGGTATATGGCTCCCCCATCCTAGTACATTGAGCTTAAACAGGAATGGTTTCTACGGTCCACGCTGCAACTTTAATCAATGTACTTCACAAGGGTTGTTTCCACCATCAGATCCTTTATTCAGCCATAACCGTTCAAAAGTTTGGGGTCATTTAGAAATGTCCTTACTTTTTAAAGAAAAGCACATTAAATTAATCAGAAATACACTCTACACATTGTTAATGTGGTAAATGACTATTCCAGCTGCAAACATCTGGTTTTTAATGCAATATCTACATAGATGTATAGAGGCCATTTCCAACAAACACCACTCCAGTGTTTTAATGGTACATTGTGTTTGCTAACTATGTAAGAAGGCTAATGGATGTTTTAGAAAACCCTAGAAAAAACCCTTGCACAAGTATGTTAGCACAGCTGAAAACGGTTTTTGGGTGATTTAGAGAAGCTATAAAATTGACCTTCCTTTGAGAGGGAGGTTGACATTCTGAAGCATTACATTTGTTTGTTCTAGGAAACTCTCAAAATGACCAGAAAAAGAGAATTTTCATGTGAAACTCGACAGTCTATTCTTGTTCTTAGAAATGAAGGTTATTCCATGTGAAAAAATTGCCAAGAAACTGAAGATTTTCTACAACGGTGTGTACTACTCCCTTCAGAGGAGAGCACAAACAGGCTCTAACCAGAGTAGAAAGAGAAGTGGGAGGCCCCGCTGCACAACTGAGCAACAAGACAAGTACATTAGAGCCTCTAGTATGAGAAATCGACGCCTCACAGCTCCTCATCTGGCAGCTTCATTAAATAGTACCCGCCAAAGGTCTGCAATGCTGTAATTGCTGCAAAGGGAGAATTCATTGAAGAAAGCAAAGTATTAAGGAGATAATTATTATTTCAAATTAAAAAATCATTATTTCTAACATTGTCAATGTCTGGACTATATTTTCTATTCATTTTGTAACTCATTTGATAAATAAAAGTATGAGTTTTCATGGAAAACACAAAATTGGTCTGGGTGACCCCAAACATTTGAACAGTAGTTTGAATGTGACCCCCATTCTAATACATGGCAACCCATCCTGGTACATAGCTCCATAGCACCTCGATTGTGGTACATGACCCCACTCCATCCTGGCACATGGACCACAGTCCTGGTACATGACCCCTATCCTGGGACATGACACCTCCATTCTGGTATATATGGTCCCCTGGTATATATGACCCTCCCATCCTGGTACATGACCACCGTCCTAGTATATATGATCCCCATCCTGGTATATATGCTCCCCTCTGGCATATATGATTCCCCATCCTGGTATCTGCCCCCCATCCTGGTACATGATTCCCCTCCTGGTACATGGTCCCCCAATCCATTTATATATTGTCCTCCCTGCTATATATGATCCCCATCCTAGTGCATACCCTTCCCCCCCCCCTGCATCTGGTACATGGCACTGCCATCTGGTACATGACCCCCCTACCCTGGTATATATGGTCTCCTGGTATATATGATACCCCATTCTGGTACATGGTTCCTTATCGTGGTACATGGCCCCATCTTGGTACATGGTCCCCTCCAATCAGTCTATATATTGTCCCCCGTGGTATATATGTTCCCCCATCCTGGTTGCATACCCCCCTATCCTGGTACATGGCCCCTCATCCTGGTATATATGGTCTCCATGGTATATACGATACCCCATCCTGGTATATGCTCCCCATCTTGGTAAATGGCACCTCATCCTGGTACATATTCCCCCTGGTATTAAAATCTCCCATCATGGGTACATGCCCCCGATTCTGTTATATGGCCCCCACATCTGGTACCTGACACCTCATCCTGGTATATATATGATCCCATTCCTGGTACATGGCACCCTATCCTGGTACATGGCACCCATCCTGGTATATATGATCTTCCATCCTGGTACGTCCCTCTGATATTTACGATCCCCCATTCTTGTACATGACCCCCCCATCCTAGTATATTCCCCCCCCATCCTGGTATATATGGTCTCTTTGGTATATATTGATCCCCCATCCTGATACTGCCCCCCATCCTAATACATGGCACCCTCATCCTGGTACATAGGGCCCCATACTGGTACATAGCACCCCATCCTGGTACATATTCCCCCTGCCATTTACAATTCACCCATCCTAGTACATGTCCCCCCCATCCTGGTATATGTCCCCCTCCATCTTGGTTCATGGCACCCCATCCTGGTACATGTTCCCCCTAGTATTTATTACCCCCCATCCTGGTACGTGGACCCCCAAACCTGGTGCATGGCACCCAATCTTGATATATATGGTCCCTCCTGGTCTATACGATCCCCATGCTCATAAATTGACCCCTCATCCTGGTACATGGCCCCCGTCATGCAGCACATTGACTAGCTGCCAGGATACTGTATTTGCTGCTCTCCACACCCAGAATTATGGGCGATGGGATGCAGGGAATATTCAGTTGCTTAATGAGTGGGCACATGCACGCAACTGCTGCTCAGCTGCTCTTAACTCACATTTGTGCTTGCATCTCAAAGAAAAAAAAAATACAGTGTGAAGGCTCTTATCTAAAAAAAAATGTGTATGTTTAGTGCACTTTAGGCTGGCTTCACTTTTTCTTTG
>JARQOC010002812.1:0-21611 GCA_033576535.1 Allobates femoralis | reverse complement strand
GAAAATGAAATCTCCATCTCCAAAAAGCTTGCTGGAAGAGGGGACATGAAGTGCTCTAAAATTTCCTGACAGACAACAGCGCTGACTTTGATCTTGATAAAACACAGTGGACCTAGACATGGCTCCCCAAACCATCACTGATTGTGGAAACTTCACACTACACCTCAAGCAGCTTGGATTGTGGCCTCTCCACTCTTCCTCCAGACTCTAAGACCTTGATTTTCAATGACCTTTTGTGGCTTACCCTCCTTGTGAAGAGTTTCTATGACTGCCTTCTGGACATCTGTCAAGTCAGCAGTCTTTCCTATGATTGTGTTGTGTAGCCTACTGAACCAGACTAAGGGTGCCTTCACACTGCGGTCAGGTCCGATCCGGGGCTGTTAGGGGTGAACCTGACAGCCCTGGACCAGATCAGCACACAGAACCGGAGGGCTAATATGCCCTTCGGTCCAGTGTGCATCCTGCCGCTGATTATTCAAGACCGCGGCTCGCAGGGAGCTAGCTGCGGTCCTGAATTATAACAGCGGCGTGCAGCCACCGGTATCCGGTTCCCGGATCGGGGCAATCCGGCCCCATAGGCTCCCATGTTAAGGGAGCGCCGAATTGCCCGGGAGGATCCTGGGGAATCTGGGAGACACCAATTAGGTGCAGATTGGTCTCCCCGGACACAAAAATGTTGCAAGCAACGTTTTTGGATCTGACAGACAGATCCCACTTCTCCCGGATTCTTCCGGCGAGTTGGAAGCCAGATGGCAGATAGCTGCCATCCGGCCCCATAGGCTACTATGGGGCCAAAATCCGGTCCGGGGCTCTCACCCCTGACAGTCCCGGACCGGACCTGACCGCAGTGTGAAGGCACCCTAACGGACCATTTTAAATGCTTAGTGAGGCTTTGCAGATATTTTGTGTTAATTATTCAAATTTTCTGAGATAATGACCTTTGGGTTTTCATTGCCTGTAAGCCATAATCATCCAAATTTAAATAAAAACCCTTGAAATAGATCACTCTGTTTGTAATGACTCGATATATTACATGTTTCACTCTATGTATTGAATTACTGAAATAAATGATCTTTTTGATGATATTCTAATTTATTAAGATGCACCTGTATTTGTCTAGACTAGATATAATTGCCTCAGGCTCAAGCAGGTCTGTATAATTTTTAACCTCCTGACAAAAGAAGAACTAGATCTGCTGATAGTGAACAGAGAACTTGAAACCGGTGAGACCCTTTTCCCTCCTCCTGTGTTTCTTGTGGGTCAAATAGGGTATAGTACACGTTCCTGAAAAATGCCACAGTGCCCTACCAACAGTGTGGTGCATACCATCCAGCAGGATCAGTTTCATGTGCACTGGTTGTAGGGGAGAGTATTGGTGCTGTTACAGCATGTGCTGGAAAACTGTTTTCTTGAAGACAGATAGGAGAACATAACAGCAGAAATAGATGAATTCAGCTTTTACTAATCATTAGGTGATGTGTATGATTCACAGTTTGCAGGAATTTTCCGTTTCCAGTTTTTGAATTCAGGACAAGAAAGTGTTGGCATAACGGCCTGGAGCAGTTGCCAAGTTTGCAAATAGTAAGTAGTGCTGTTAGTGAAGAACATTGCTAATAGTGAACATCTTATGCCAGGTCACACCTGACATGGGACAAGTCTATAGTTTACATTTAATGACTTTAGTAATGTCATTGCAACCTCAACTGGTCTAAAGACAAGTGAGCAAATGCCAAACATGTTGTGACAGCGCTGTCCGAATGGCATCATGTACTTACGCTGAGTTATAATTGTCCTTGTATAGGACAATTGCCAGGTTTTTATTTTTATTATTTTCAAGTTGATCGCTGACAGTAATGTTATGATGAAAAGTCAGTCATCTAACATGAAAGTTTGCCTCATTTTAATACCATATGCACAAATGGCAGATCATTGTTATATATTAATTACTAAATTTATTTATATTCCTTCAAACTAATGAACCATAACATTTGAGCACTGGCCTAATATTTTGTAGGGTCACCTTGTGAGGCCAAAATAGCTCCTACGGAGATATCCTGTGGTATCTGTTATAGAGATGTCAGCAATACATCCTTAGGGGCCTTTCACATCAGCGTTTTTGCTGATGTGCGGCAGATCTGGCAGATTTTCCAGATCTGCCGCCTAACGGCCGCACTTGCGTCGCTGATCCGGCAAACCCCATGCATTCTCTATGGGGCTTGCGGTCGGGTGCAGCAAGTGCGGTTTTGCCGTATGGGCCAGTTCCGACACTTGCGGCCACGAAAAAAAAAAGCTGCAAGCAGTGTTTTGTTTTTTTTTGTGGCCGGATCTGCCGCATCCAGCAGAACCACACTTGCTGCACTGAACCGCAAGCCACATAAGCAATACATGGGTCTTGCTGGATATGGGCCACAAGTCGGCCATTAGGCAGCCGATCCGGTAGATGCGGCGCCACCTGCCGGATCAGCTGCAAACATCAGCAAAACACTGATGTGAAAGGGGCCTTAGAGAGGACCTTTTACCAAATATTTCATGTTGAGCTGAATACACAATATAATAGTATTTCGCCTCTTCAATGCAGAAATAGTAGCAATCAAAGTTTTCTTCCCCCGTATGACATTGACCAATTGTAAGCAGGCAGCAACACACAGCACAAAAAGAGCATGCTCCACCATAACTTAGGGTAAATTCACATTGTGTTTTTGCTGTGTGTGTCACGGATCTGTTGTGACATTTAAAAGTTACAATTTTTTGCCCTTTTTGAGAACATTTGAATCGGTCGACAGGGTAGGTGGTACTCGGATACCGGGACAAGGGGTTACTTCGGTGCGGGATCACGGCTGGTTGGTTCCCGGTTCCGTGCCCTGGACCCTCAGAGGCAGGGATGGGGGTGATAATGATGGGGATGATAATGTGACGCCACCTGTGGTACCTGGTAATGGTTACCAGCGCTGTGGCTGGCCGCTGAGGTGATGGAAGGCAGCTTTGGTAGTACAGCTCCCCACAGGTGGAGCTTTACCTCAAGGCAGTGGGAATTAGGATGGGGGTAGCAGTCCTCACCTCCGGTGACGATGCTGTGGCCCTCCGGGCGCCGAATGAAAGGAGAACAGACACCGCTTCAGCTCAAACGGGTCTTTACTTGCACCAGATGGAAACAGGTACACAGTACATTCTGGGTTAACGGGTATTGTAACCGTGGGTCATGAAGGTTTCCTCAGAGTCTGACAGTGATGCCCACAATATGCTTGTGGTCTTGTTACCTTCTCTTTCCTTTAAACCCTCTTGAGCCAAGTCTCTAGTCCACGGCGTCTGTTACCTAAGTCTTTCACTCATCGGCGTCGTGAACCCAGCTGCGAGACTGATGTTGGGCTGCTTTAGGGGTGCTTCGGCTCCCTGTGTGTTTCGGGCCCTCAGCTTGCCGGTCTGTATTTAGGGATGAACCTTGCATCTAGCTACCTTGGCTCTGGTATGCCGGTGTCGACCTGGCTCCAACCAGGTCCGGGTAAACCCCCTTCCAAAGTCTGGGTCGCCGCTCTCCAAAGAGGCTCCCTCCTGATGCAGCCGCAGGGTCCCCTGCGTCTACATTGCTTGCTCTCCTCACACTAATTGTCTGACTGTGCTTTTATTCCCCATCTCCCGCTCTCTAGGCTCCACCCCCTGGGACCTACTGAATATCATTTCCCTGTATTAAAGTGGCCGGTGTTGGGGTGCAGACTCCGAAGATTCCCCGCATCCACGGTTACAGAGGCACCACGCCTTTAATTGGGGTGCAGTACCTTCCTGTGGCGCCTTGCCATACCTCAAAAACATATGTGCTACATGAGCTAGACAGATGGTAGATCGGGCTCATCAGACTCCCGCTGCTACTTCTGGGGCCACCCATTAGGCTTTTTGCATATTCACTGCACTGAGCGTCAGCAGCCAATAACACTCTGTGAGAGCCTTTGTGATTGAGGAAATGCGGTCTGACTGCAACAGACAATCTGGATGGTGATTGTGCTTGGTCGCCGAACACATTAGTGTATGGCAACCAACCTGCCTTCATAGGGTGTTAAATAAATAAAATACTGCGAAGCCCACTCTTCTTTTTTTTTTTTTTTTTTTTAAATTATTTAAGTCTAGCCCGATGAAAGCGGGGCACGCTCAGCTTCCTACTTTTACCTTGGCTGGCAAAAAAAAATGTGTTGGCTCCGCCCAATTTTTAATTGGCAATCAAGGTAAAACTAGGCAGCTGAGGGCTGGTTTTCTCAGCGGGGTTAGGGCCCCTTGTTTTAGGGCACCCCCATGCTAAAGAATAGCAGACCACAGCCGTCCCTGAGAATGGCGCATTCATAAGAAGCGCCATTTCTAGGTTCTTTACCAAACTCTTCCAGGTGCCCTGGTGATGGGTGGCATGCTGGATGAGAGTCTGATTGGTTATTTGACGGTCAGGGCAGTGAATATGCAAGTAGCTTAATGGTTGGCCCTGGCAGTAGCAGAGAGTGAACAGGGAGACAGAACAGGAATGCTGGTAATGCTATTCTTCCATATGTAGGCCCCGTCACACCTTCCAACATCGGCAGCGATGTCTGATGCGATGCCACGTTTGCGCGCTCGCTTCCAACATCGCAGCCTAGCTGTCACACGGCAAGATGTTGCCGGTGACGGCGCTGCGATGTTGGCACTGCGATCGCTCGCTGGGCTGGGATCAACCCAGCGAGCGATCCGCTGTAATAGGTGGGATCGGCCGTGACATCGCTATTGCGGTGTCACACCGAACGATCCCGCCGGTCGTTTAAGTTGACCGGCTTTCCTGCATGCAGGAAAACCTGTCAACTCCGACTTGAACAACTATCGTTGTTGAATCGTGCGTTTACACGCATCGATGCAACAACGATGTCGTTTCAACATCGTTCCTGACGTCACTTTTGAACGACGTCGGAATCGATGTTGAAAGGTGTGACAGTACCTGTCCCTTTCGTTCAATCTGTATTTATTAAGGTTTTAAAGAGCATACAATCCTGGTACAGTATACAAACATCAATTACAACATGTATATTCCCATTATGTTGTAGTTATTAATCCACTGCCACCTAGCAAAGCAATCTGTAAGTTATTCCCTATATTTGGATAGAAGATAACCTTCAAACTAGAGCACATCCTTCTAAAAAACACTACCGTTCAAAGGTTTACGGTCATTTAGAAATTTCCTTATTTTTGAAAGAAAAGCACATTTTTTTTTCAATGATGCGAACATTAAATGAATCAGAAATACACTTTATACACACGGTATGTCACATCCGGCCTGGTGCATTATGGGCTTGATCACGTGAATGGCCCTGGTGCATTATGGGCTGGATCACGTGATCTACCCTACTTCAATCCGTGCATGCGCGGAGCCGGGCCGATTATGTGATCGGGCACATAATCCACCAGGGCCGATCACGTGATCGGGCCCATAATGCATCGGGCAGGATGTGACGTACCGGCCTGTGCATCATAGGAGGAAAAGAGGGCGAGAGATTCCAAATACAGGAGGAGATCAATACAGAATAATGACACCCATGCGGTGAAGCAGTGAGGAGGGGACAATGGGGCCTGGAACACACCTTTCCAGTCTCCTGAGAGAGCTACGTCTAGTAAGTTCAAAGTCATTTTTCTTCATCTTTACAGGGCGGATTTACAACAGAGAAGGATGGTTAGGGAGCAGCTAGTGACCGGTCAGGGGGTTAATTCCAGGTAACAGGTTCCCTTTAATGCAATACCTACAGTACATAGGTATACAGTGTCCCATTTCCAACAACCAGCACTCCAGTGTTTTAATGGTACATTGTGTTTCCTAACTGTGTAAGAAGGCTAATGGATGTTTAGAAAACCCTTGCACAAGTATGTTAGCACAGCTGAAAACGGTTTGGCTGAATAGAGAAGCTATAAAATTGACCTTCCTTTGAGCTACTGTAGTTGAGAATCTGGAGCATTACATTTGTTTGTTCTATGAAACTGTGAAAATGGCCAGAAAAAGAGAACTTTCATGTGAAACTCGACAGTCTATTCCTGTTCTTACTGTGAAAATAAAATAGGGAGGGGGACAAGAGGCGCAATAGTGCCCTATCACTAGTGACACTTGTATAAAGTGGTGGTGCTGTGTAGCCGCTCACCTGATCCAGTTGTGATCCCCACAACTGGTTTGAAGGCTTTTAGGAAACAATGTTCCAGCTGCTGCAGGACCTCCACCGACCACTGGATAGTGGTATGAATCAAAGAAATGATGGGAGTGCTGGTGTCTCACAGTCCGCGCTGCTTCAGGGTTAAATATACTCACCAAAGAGCCAGTTAAATCTCCATCTTTTTTATTCCTCCTTACTCCTACGCGTTTCAGCGCCACACCCGGCGTCTTCCTCAGGTCCCTGAGGAAGGCGCCGGGTGTGGCGCTGAAACGCGTAGGAGTAAGGAGGAATAAAAAAGATGGTGATCTAACTGGCTCTTTGGTGAGTTTATTTAACCCTGAATCAGCGCGGACCGTGAGACACCAGCACTCCCATCATTTCTTTTATTCCTGTTCTTAGAAATGAAGGCTATTCCATGCGAGAAATTGCCAAGAAATTGAAGATTTCCTACAAAAGTGTGAACTACTCCCTTCAGAAGAGAGCACAAACAGGCTCTAACCAGAGTAGAAAGAGAAGTGGGAGGCCCTTCTGCACAACTGAGCAACAAGACAAGTACATTAGAGTCTCTGGTTTGAGAAATCGATGCCTCACAGCTCCTCATCTGGCAGCTTCATTAAATAGTATCCACCAAAGGTCTGCAATGCTGTAATTGCTGCAAAGGGAGCATTCTTTGACGAAAGCAAAGTTTGAAGGAGAAAATTATAATTTCAAATAAAAATCATTATTTCTAACCTTGTCAATGTTTGGACTATATTTTCTATTCATTTTGCAACTCATTTGAGAAATAAAAGTATGAGTTTTCATGGAAAACACAAAATTGTTTGGCTGACCCCAAACTTTTGATCAGTATTTTAGGTATTCCCATAAAGCGATACTTAAATTGATGGTGGTCTGATCAGGAAATCCTCAGGATTGGAGAATAAAGGGTGTTAGTAGAAATTCACTTGCCTGGAAATGTCCTGCAGTTTTCTGCACATGGGAAAGATTAAGGGGCTGTGGAGCTGAAGTGTCTCAGAAGTTAAACTGATCATTTATGGCATATCTGAGTGATGTATCATCAATTAAGGAGAAACCAGTACTAAAATTCACAATTTATTGACTATTGTTGTGAATGTGTTATAGAAGAATTATCCACGTGTTTGTATACAGTCTATGTCCTGTTATTGGATTTGGTTGTATCCAAAAGGTAAATTGATTTTCTGGTTTGTGTAAATGAATCTTTCTCATCATAAATTGATCTGAAAAGCCTTTTTTTTTTCATTTGTAAGAGTGGATCTTTTTCAATTTATTTTAGGACCAATCGTGGTATGGAGAATGGTATTAAAGAAAGCCAAGTGGGTCTAAGCAAAAATGGTGCACGCACTGTACTGCCTTCTGCTATGGTGTCAGAGGTAAGGGAACATATACAGCCCATTTTGACCACCTAAAGTTGATTTACAATGTTAATGTAAATCTCCATTGAACATGAGTACTTGGCTTCAGTGTCCATGCTGGTAATCTCTAGGAAGAGAAAGCATAATCCTACCATACGTCTCATCTCTTAAGATCCAGTACGACTGATCAAATTTATTATTTACTAGCTGTAGTACCCGGCTACGCCCGGGTTAATAAATAACTGCTGTTAGCTATAACAAAATAGAATTTGAATCTGTCATATTAATGACCTGTAGGAAAATAGAAGCTGAGCTGTGATTGATTGCTATAGGCAGCCTAATAAATCTCCAGCCAACAGTAAACCCTCCCCCTGGCCAGGCAGTATATGTTACCTCACACATACACATAATAGACAGCTCATGTGATTGACATCTGCCTTAATTCCCTATATGGCACATGTGTTGCACATTGGCTGTTTTTAATCAGATGTTTATGCTTGGAAAATAAAGATAGCACACGTATGAGGCGAGTTGTGTGAGGTGATTTGTGCACATCTGTGTCTGTCTGTGTGGTGTGTGTGTCCCTGTGGGGGGGAGGTTATGTGTGGTGTGTGTCTCTTTGTGGTGTGTGTGTGTGTGTCTCTTTGTGGTGTGTGTGTGTGTCCCTGTGGGGTGAGTGCATGTGTCCCTATAGGGTGTGTATGTGTGTGTGTCCCTGTGGGGGGGACTGTGTGTTGTGTGTGTCTCTTTGTGGAGTGTGTCCCTGTGGGGTGAGTGCATGTGTCCCTATAGGGTGTGCATGTGTGTGTGTCCCTGTGGGGAGGGGTGTCTGTGTTGTGTGTGTGTGTCTGTGTTGTGTGTGTGTGTCTGTGTTGTGTGTGTGTGTCTGTGTTGTGTGTGTGTGTGTGTCTGTGTTGTGTGTGTGTGTCTGTGTTGTGTGTGTGTGTCTGTGTTGTGTTGTTGTGTCTGTGTTGTGTGTGTGTGTCTGTGTTGTGTGTGTGTGTGTGTGTCTGTGTTGTGTGTGTGTGTCTGTGTTGTGTGTGTGTGTCTGTGTTGTGTTGTGTGTCTGTGTTGTGTGTGTGTGTCTGTGTTGTGTGTGTGTGTCTGTGTTGTGTGTGTGTGTGTTCTGTGTTGTGTGTGTGTGTCTGTGTTGTGTTGTGTGTCTGTGTTTTGTCGTGTGTGTGTCTGTGTTGTGTGTGTGTGTGTCTGTGTTGTGTGTGTGTGTGTCTGTGTGTGTGTGTGTTGTGTTGGTGTCTGTGTGTGTGTTGTGTTGTGTGTGTGTCTGTGTTGTGTGTGTGTCTGTGTGTGTGTGTGTCTGTGTTGTGTGTGTGTCTGTGTTGGTGTGTGTCTGTGTGTGTGTGTTGTCTGTGTTGTGTGTGTGTTGTCTGTGTTGTTGTGTTGTGTGTCTGTGTTGTGTGTGTGTGTGTGTTGTGTGTGTTCTGTGTTGTGTTGTGTGTGTGTGTTGTGTGTGTGTGTGTGTGTGGTTGTGTGTGTTGTGTTTGTGTTGTTGTTTGTGTGTGTTTGTGTTGTTTGTGTGTGTTTTGTGTTTGTTGTGTGTGTGTGTTGTGTTGTGTGTGTGTGTTGTGTTGTGTGTGTGTGTTGTGTGTGTGGTGTTGTGTGTTGTGTGTGTGTGTTGTGTGTGTGTGTGTTGTGTGGTTGTGTTGTGTGTTGTTGTGTTTGTTGTGTGTGTGTTGTGTGTTTGTGTGTGTGTGGTGTTGTGTGTGTTTGTTGTGTGTTGTTGTGTGTTGTTTGTGTTGTTTGTGTTTGTGTTGTTTGTGGTGTTTGTGTGTGTGTTTGTTGTGTTGTGTTTGTGGTTTGTGTGGTTTGTGTTGTGTTGTTGTGTTGTGTTGTGTTTGTGTGTTGTGTTTTTGTGTGTTGGTTTGTTGTGTTGTGTGTTTGTGTGTGGTGTTTGTTGGTGTGTGTGTTGGTGTTTTTGTGTGTTGTGTGTTTTTGTTGTTGTGTGTGTTTTGGTTGTGTGTGTGTTGTGTGTGTGTGTTTTGGTGTGTGTGTGTTTGTGTGTTTTGTGTGTGTGTGTTGTGTTGTGTGTTGTGTTTGTGTGTGTTTGGTGTTTTGTTGTGTGTTGTGTTGTGTGTTGTGTGGTGTGTTGTGTGTGTGTTGTGTTGTGTTGTGTGTTGTGTTGTTGTGTTGTTGTGTGTGTTGTGTTGTGTGTTGTGGTGTTTGTTGTGTGTGTGTGTGTTGTGTTTGTGTGTGTGTGTGTGTGTTGTGTGTGTGTGTGTGTTGTGTTGTGTGTGTGTGTCTGTGGTTGTGTGTTGTGTGTGTGTTGTGTGTTGTGTGTGTGTGTGTGGTGTGTTGTGTTGTGTGTTGTGTTGGTGTGTGTTGTGTTGTGTGGTTGTGTTGTGTGTGTTCGTGTTGTGTGTTGTGTGGTGTGTTGTGTGTGGTTTTTGTGTGTGTGTGTGTTGTGTTGTGTGTGTTGTGTGTTCTGTGTTGTGTGTGTGTCTGTGTGTGTGTGTGTCTGTGTGTTGTGTGTGTGTCTGTGTTGTGTTGTGTTGTGTGTGTTGTGTGTGTGTGTCTGTGTTGTGTGTGTGTCTGTGTTGTGTGTGTGTGTGTCTGTGTTGTGTGTGTGTGTCTGTGTTGTGTGTGTGTCTGTGTTGTGTGTGTGTGTTGTGTGTGTGTGTTGTGTTGTGTCTGTGTTGTGTGTTTGTGTGTGTGTGTGTGTGTGTCTGTGTTGTGTGTGTGTGTGTGTCTGTGGTGTGTGTGTGTGTGTGTTGTGTGTGTGTGTCTGTGTTGTGGTGGTGTCTGTGTGTGTGTTGTGTGTTGTGTGTGTGTGTCTGTGTGTGTGTGTGTGTGTGTGTGTGTTGTGTTGTGTGTGTGTGTTGTGTCTGTTGGTGTGTGTGTGTCTGTGTGTGTGTGTGTTGTGTGTGTGGTCTTGGTGTGTGTGTGTGTGTGTGTGTCTGGTGTGTGTGTGTGTGTGTGTGTGTGTCGTGTGTGTGTGTGTTGTTGTGGTGTGTGTGGTGTGGTGTGTGTGTGTGTCTGTGTGTGTGTGTGTTGTGGTGTGTTGTGTGTGTGTCTGTGTTGTGTTGTGTGGTGTCTGTGTGTGTTGTGTGTGTGTGTTGTGTTTGTGTGTGTGTGTGTGTTGTGTGTTGTGTGTCTGTGTTGTGTGTGTGTGTCTGTGTTGTGTTGTGTCTGTGTGTGTGTGTGTTGTGTGTGTGTTGTGTTGTGTGGTGTGTGTTTTGTTTGTGTGTGTGTGTCTCTGTGTTGTGTGTGTCTCTGTGTTGTGTGTGTCTGTGTTGTGTGTGTGTGGTGTCTGTGGTGTGTGTGTGTGTCTGTGGGGTGTGTGTGTGTGTGTGTCTGTGTTGTGTGTTGTGTGTCTGTGTTGTGTCTCTGTGTTGTGTCTCTCTGTGTTGTGTCTCTGTGTTGTGTGTGTGTCTGTGTTGTGTGTGGTTGTGTGTGTTGTGTGTGTCTGTGTTTGTGTGTGTGTGTTGTGTGTGTGTGTGTGTGTGTGTTGTGTGTGTGTTGTGTGTGTGTGTGTGTGTGTTGTGTGTGTCTCTGTGTTGTGTGTGTCTCTGTGTTGTGTGTGTCTCTGTGTTGTGTGTGTCTCTGTGTTGTGTGTGTGTCTGTGTTGTGTGTGTGTGTCTGTGTTGTGTGTGTGTCTGTGTCTGTGGTGTGTGTTGTGTGTCTGTGTTGTGTGTCTGTGTTGTGTGTCTGTGTTGTGTGTCTGTGTTGTTGTGTGTGTGTGTGTGTTGTGTGTGTGTCTGTGTTGTGTGTGTGTCTGTGTTGTGTGTGTGTCTGTGTTGTGTGTGTGTCTGTGTTGTGTGTGTGTCTGTGTTGTGTGTGTGTCCCTGTGGGGTGAGTGCATGTGTCCCTATAGGGTGGCTATGTGTGTGTGTCCCATTGTGGTGTGTGTGTCCCTGTGGGGTGAGTGCATGTGTTGCTATAGAGTGTGTGTGTCCCCTTGGGTGTGTGTGTGTGTCTCTATGTTGTGTGTGTCTCTATGTTGTGTGTGTGTTTGTTCGGGTGCGTGGTGAGTATCCAATGTTGGGGCTGCACCTTAGCGACTATACACTTGCTGTTACTCTTTGTGTGCGTGTGTTGTGTATACATGTCCCCGTGCGTGGTGAATATCTCATGTTGGGGCCCCACCTTAGTGACTATATGCTGGTATGTGCTGTTAGTCTTTGGCGCTATCATTAAGCCCCTCTCATTCACAACTGTCAACTGGTAACTGTCACTTTTTCCCCATTATGTAGATAGGGGCAAAATTGTTTGGTGAATTGGAATGCACGGGGTTAAAATGTCACCTCACAACATAGCCTGTGACGCTCCCGGGGTCCAGCCGTGTGACTGTGCAAAATTTTGTCTCTATAGCTGACATCTGTCGATTTTCC
Source organism: Allobates femoralis (assembly GCA_033576535.1). Classification (NCBI taxonomy): domain Eukaryota; kingdom Metazoa; phylum Chordata; class Amphibia; order Anura; family Aromobatidae; genus Allobates; species Allobates femoralis. Next base: position 9,749 of record JARQOC010002812.1, on the reverse strand, counting down.
TCCAACTCTTTTCCATTCACTTTTTCCCCATTATGTAGATAAGGCCAAAATTTTTTGGTGAACTGGAACGCGCAGGGTTAAAATTTCCCCTCACAACATAGCCTATGACGCTCCCGGGGTCGAGACGTGTGACTGTGCAGAATTTTGTGGCTATAGTTGCGACGGTGTAGATGCCAATCCCGGATATACACACATGCACACATACACACATTCAGCTTTATATATTAGATTTGCTCTGTAAAATAAGTGATCAGTAGAGTTTGTTAATGTCTAGGATGTCAGCTAGAATCCACATGTTCTACGGTCATACGTCTGATGACAGACTGTATGATTCTTTATTTATAGAGTAATAACACTTTACAAATGGCATACTGAGTCATGGCCTAGACACCGTATGTGCCTGCTAATTCTACCACCAGAATCTATAACCTAGAATTACAAACATGCTGGTAATTTGTACAGGCAGTCTTATAATAGAGAATATGCATTGCATGGGATTCTGTGTGTTTGGATGATAAGTTTGCATTTGCTTGAAAGTACATACTAAATCGATTGCACAAATACAGATCTTAATTGTTTAAAGTGAACCTGTAAGCAGTTTTTTTCCCCCTATAAGCTGCAGCCACCACCAGTAAAGGGTTATATACATTATTCTAAAATGCTGTATATAAGTCCCTTGCCAATCTGTATAATGTAAAAAAAACCCAGCTTTTATTATACTTGCCTGGGGGCGGTCCATTTCAATGGGTGTCACAGGTCTCGATCCAGCACCTCTTTTCTTCTTGCAATCACCATCCTTTTATCTGCTTGTAGTGGGTGACGTCTCCTACATCACCTGCATACAGTGTCGTTCATTGTGCTCCTGCTCATGTATACTTCGCTCTGTCCTGCTGACAGCAAAGTACTGTAACGCACAGGTGTGAAAAAAAGGTTAAAGAACTTCTGTGTAGTGCGCCTGTGCATTACAATACTTTGCTCTGTCCTCATCAGGGCACAGCGAAGTATGCGTGCCCAGGAGCGCAGTGGAGGAGACTGTGCAGATGATGTAGGACATGTCATCTACATGAAGCAGAGGAGGACGACAATCACAAGAAACAAGGTGGCACTGGACCAAGATCTGCTACTCCCATCGGACAGGACCGCTCCTTAGGTGAGTATAATAAAAGCTGATATTTTACATTATCCAGTTTGGCCTGGAGACTTATATTCAGCATTCTGGAATACTGTATATAAGGCCTTACAGAAGGGAGCTGCAGCTTGTATGTGAAAAAAGTGGTGACAGGTTCACTTTAACTTTTAATAGAATTGTTTTTCAGATTTACTTTAAGGGATTTTAGACTCAAAACTATTAATATGCATATTTAGCTCTTTCAAGCACAAGTCCTGTAACTGTACATGTCCTATCTGTTTCTCTGTTACTGAGAAATCAACATTTGAAATGATATGCTGAAGATCTAATGCCTCTGCCATTCCAGGTCTATTTTCCTGTCCAGTACATCCTTTTCCTGCTTGATTGCCCAATTCACATGACTTAAAGGGACACTGTCACCATTTTGCATATCAATTCAAATGCTTATTTCTCAGTTAACAGTGAAACAGACAGGCAATGTAAAGGTATTGCTGGATTTGTGTTTGAAAGAGCTACATGCACATATAAATAGTTTGCATATCAATAGATTACATATCAATTAAATCGCGGACTTCTCATTTAATGTATTGCTGGATTTATCTCTTAGGGTACCTTTACACGCCGCTACGACAGGATGGATACAACCCGCTCCAGGCTACAAATGTAGCTTGTAGCGTCAATATAGCCCGTAGTAGCGGCGTGTGAAGACGGGACGTGACAGCACTGCTCGAAAACAGATGGCTACAAAGCCGATTGTAGCGAGCTGTATCGGCGTGTAAAGAGGCTACAGAAGGGTTGTTTCTACACCAGGCTATGTAGCTGGAATGTAGCTGGGGCGTGACACAGGCTCCGGGTTACCGCGCCCCTTCAGCGATCATTGGAGGAAGCTCCTGCATGACGATTGGTAGTCGCTGCATAGGGCGGCATATTTAACCCCTTCAGGACCCAGCCTATTTTGACCCTAAAGACCTTGGCCTTTTTTGCAATTCTGACCAGTGTCCCTTTATGAGGTTATAACTCGGGAACCCTTCAACCGATCCAAGCGATTCTGAGATTGTTTTTTCGTGACATATTGGGCTTCATGTTAGTATTAAATTTAAGTCGATAATTTTTGCGTTTATTTGTGAAAAAATAAAAAATATGGCAAAAATGTTAAAAATTTTGCAATTTTCACATTATTAATTTTTTTTTCTGATAAACAAGAGAGATATGTGACAGAAAAAAGTTATTAAATAATATTTCCCACATGTCTACTTCACATCAGCACAATTTTGGAAAAAAAGAAAAATTTTGGTAGGACGTTATAAGGGTTCAAAGTTCATGAGCAATATTTCATTTTTCAACCAGAATTTACAAAACCATTTTTTTTAGTGACCACATCACATTTGAAGTCCTTTTGAGGGGTGTACATGACAGAAAACACCCAAAAGTGACACCATTCCAAAAACTGCACCCCTCAAGCTACTCAAAACTACATTCAAAAAGATTATTAACCCTTCAGGTGCTTCACAGGAACTAAGGCAAAGGGGAAACAAAAAATGGATATTTTAATTTTTTTTATCAAAAATGTTCTTTTAGCCTCAATTCTTTCATTTTCACATGGGCAACAGGATAAAATGAATCTTAAAATGTGTTGTAAAAATTCTCCCGAGTATATCGATACCTCATATGTGGTCATAAACCACTGTTTGGGCGCACGGCAGGGCTCAGAAGGGAAGGAGCGCAATTTGAATTTTTTAGCTAATTTTACATTCAAAAAGTGAAATGGCGCTCCTTCGCTTCTGAGCCCTGCCGTGCGCCCAAACAGTGGTTTATGACCACATATGAGGTATCGGTGTACTCAGGAGAAATTGCCCAACAAATTTTAGGATGAATTTTATGCTGTAGCCATGTGAAAACGAAAAAATTTAGGCTAAAAGAAAATTTTTGTGAAAAAAAAAAGTACTATTTCATTTTCACAGATCAATTTGTAAAGCACCTGAGGGTTCAATATGCTCACTACCCATCTAGATATGTTCCCTGGGGGTCTAGTTTCCAAAATGGGGTCACTTGTGGAGGAGCTCCAATGTTTAGGCACACAGGGGCCCTCCAAACTCTACATGGTGTCCGCTAGCAATTTGAATAAAAATCAGCTCAAATTGTTAGCTGTCGCCATGTTGCGTTTGGTGAGCCCCTGTGTGCCTAAACATTGGGGCTCCCCCACAAGTGACCCCATTTTGGAAACTAGACCCCCCAGGGAACGTACTTAGATGCATAGTGAGCACTTTCAACCACCAGGTGCTTCACAAATTGATCTGTAAAAATGAAAAAGTACTTTTTTTCCGCAAAATTTTGTTTTTTCATTAATTTGGGAAGCACCTGGGGGTTTAATATGCTCACTACCCATCTAGATACGTTCCCTGGGGGGTCTAGTTTCCAAAATGGGGTCACTTGTGGGGGAGCTCCAATGTTTAGGCACACAGGGGCCCTCCAAACGCGACATGGTGTCCGCTAACAATTTGAATAAAAATCAGCTCAAATTGTTAGCTGTCGCCATGTTGCGTTTGGTGAGCCCCTGTGTGCCTAAACATTGGGGCTCCCCCACAAGTGACCCCATTTTGGAAACTAGACCCCCAGGGAACGTACTTAGATGCATAGTGAGCACTTTGAACCCCCAGGTGCTTCACAAATTCATCCATAAAAATGAAAAAGCACTTTTTTTTTCCACAAAAATTTTCTTTTTTCATTATTACGGATCAATTTGTGACCCACCTGGGGGTTGAAAGTGCTCACTATGCACCTAGATACGTTCCTTTGGGGGTCTAGTTTCCAAAATAGGGTCACTTGTGGGGGAGTTCCAATGTGGAGACGCACAGGGGCTCTCCAAACGCGACATGGTGTCCACTAACAATTTGAATGCAAAATGAGCTCAAATTGTTAGCGGACACCATGTTGCGTTTGGAGAGCCCCTGTGCATCTCCACATAGGAGCTCCTCCACAAATCACCCCATTTTGGAAACTAGACCCCAAAGGAACATATCTAGATGCATAGTGAGCACTTTCAACCACCAGGTGCTTCACAAATTGATCTGTAAAAATGAAAAAGTACTTTTTTTCCGCAAAATTTTTTTTTTTTCATTAATTTGGGAAGCACCTGGGGGTTTAATATGCTCACTACCCATCTAGATACGTTCCCTGGGGGGTCTAGTTTCCAAAATGGGGTCACTTGTGGGGGAGCTCCAATGTTTAGGCACACAGGGGCTCTCCAAACGTGACATGGTGTCCGCTAACAATTTGAATGGAAATCAGCTCAAATTGTTAGCTGACACCATGTTGCATTTGGTGAGCCCCTGTGTGCCTAAACATTGGTGCTCCCCCACAAGTGACCCCATTTTGGAAACTAGACCCCCCAGGGAACTTATCTAGATGGGTAGTGAGCATATTGAACCCTCAGGTGTTTCACAAATTAATGAAAAAAATAAAAATTTGCGGAAAAAAAAGTACTTTTTCATATTTACGGATCAATTTGTGAAGCACTTGGGGTTCAAAGTGCTCACTATTCATCTAGATACGTTCCTTGGGGGGTCTAGTTTCCAAAATGGGGTCACTTGTGAGGGAGCTTCTATGTTTAGGCACACAGGGGCTTTCCATACGCAACATGGTGCCCGCTAATAATTGGAGCTAATTTTCCATTCAACTTGTTAGCGGACACCATGTCGCGTATGGAGTGCTCCTGTGTGCCACCAGCACAAGGGCAACTGGAAGAGTTGGGGTACAGCACCAGAAAATGGCACCTCTAATGTGCTATTTTCTGTGGTGGCTGTGAGTTGCAATTTGCAGCCTGGGGGGCCACAACATTTGCGTCTCTCCACGATGAGGATTGCAGCCCCCAACTGCCAAGTTGTACCTGGCTGGCAACCAAAAATATGGCAAAGCTCCTTGTCATTTTATTGGTAGAAGTAATAAAAAAAATGATATGGGGCTTCGCCATATTTTTGGTCCAGCCAGGTACAACTTAGCAGCTACGGACTGCCAGCAACCCCCAGCTGCCTTGTTATACCTGGCTGGCAACCAAATAATACAGCGAAGCCTTTTTTTTTTTTTCTAGGACTAATTCTAGAAAAAAAAATGGCATGGGGCTCCGCCATATTTTTGGTCCAGCCAGGTACAACTAGGCAGCTGGGGGCTGGAATCCGCAGCATGGAGAGGCCCAAGCGTTCTGGGCCCCCCATGCTGCGAATTGCAGCCCGCAGCCACCCCAGAAAATGGCGCATTCATTGAAGCGCCATTTTCTGGCGCTGTACCCAGACTCTTCCAGTCGCCCTGGTGCCGGTGGCAAACTGGGTAATAAAGGGGTTAATGCCAGCTTTTTATTGGCAGCTGGCACTAAGCCCGAGATTCATAATATAGGGCCAATGTTAGACCCGCCATTAGGAATCTCTGGTAAATAGTCAGAAAATACAGAGAAAAATCTTTTTATTTGAAAAAAAAACACAAACAAAATTCGGACTCCATCTTTATTATAAAGATCCGACGTAGTCCACAACGAAGGTCCCACGACGCTCGATCGCCTCCGACGTAGTCCACAATGAAGGTCCCACGACACTCGATCGCCTCTGCTCAATCCACAGAGACTGCAGCAAGGGATCAAGTGTCCTCTTCCTACAGCCTCTAGGGTCAGAGTTATGGTGCACTGTATGACAATGATCTGTCATACAATGCACCATGACTATGATCCCAGAGACTACAACAAGAGGACACTTGATCCCTTTTTGCACCCATCCATCCACCTATGCACCCATCATCCACGCACGCACACATCCACAGACGCACGCACACATCCACGGACGCTGACATTCACACATGCACACATCCACGGACGGACGCACGCACGCTGGAATTCATGCACATCCACATACACACATCCACGCACGCACACGTCCACCGACGCACACACACATCCACAGACGCATGCACACATCCACGCACGCTGACATTCACACATGCACACATCCACGGAAGCACGCACACATGCACGCACGCTGGAATTCATGCACATCCACGGACGCACACACACATCCATGGACGCACACACACATCCATGGACGCACACACACATCCATGGACGCACGCACACATCCATGGACGCTGGAATTCACGCACACATCCACGGACGCACACACATCCACGGACGCACACACATCCACGGACGCTGGAATTCACGCACATCCACATATGCACATCCACGCACGCATCCACGTACGCACACATCCACGGACACACTAACACACATCCACGGACGCACGCACACATCCAGGGTCGCACACACACATCCACGGACGCTGGAATTCACGCACATCCACATATGCACATCCACGCACGCATCCACGTACGCACATCCACGCACGCATCCACGTACGCACACATCCACGGACACACTAACACACATCCACGGACGCACATCCACGCACGCATCCACGTACGCACACATCCACGGACACACTAACACACATCCACGGACGCACGCACACATCCAGGGTCGCACACACACATCCACGGACGCACACATCCATCCATCCATTCACCGATCCATCTATTCATTCATTCATTCATTCATACTTACCCATGAGGAGGAGGAGCCCCTGAGAGGAGGAGAGGCCACACCGCAGCTGCAACGGAGGCCGACCGGAATAGGTGAGCGGAGCTGCAGGGGGGGGTGGGAGAGTGAGCAGGGGAAGGGGGGGGGGGGGAGAGTGATCAGGGGAAAGGGGGGGAGATGAGAAGGGGGAGAGGAGCCTTTGCAGGCTGATCGGCGGGCGCATGAGCCCGCCGGTCAGATGTATACAGAAGGAGGAGGACTGGTGATTGGCGGGGACGCGGGGGGGGCGCAGGCCGGACATAAGGGGGCTGGAGGGAGGGGGACAAGACACAGGGGGACCTGGAGAAGGGAGGGGGCGGGGGCGCAGGATGGGATGACGGCGGCTGCAGAAGCGGTGCAGCCGCCGACAGATAAAGATAATCGGAGGGGCGGGGGGGCGGATAGACGACAACGGGGGGCCCCTAATGCTTCCTGGAGCTGGGGGGGCTGAGTAGGGGGAGGGCACCCGCCGATCCGCCCCTCCAGATCTGATTGGAGAGCTCCAATCAGATCTGGGAGGGGGGAATCGCTCTGATTTCTCCGATCTGCAGTTTCACTTTTAAACTGCAGATCGGAGGGGCCCTGGGCACGGGGGGGGTTAATCCACCCCCTGAGGGGTTAACTTCAAGTTGTCACCTTGCAGTAGCAATGGTGACACCTGAGTTAACCCGCTCACACGCGCCGCAGGAGCGCGATCATTTCATGGCCCACCGTTTGGGCCAAAGGTCGGGAATGAACTTGTTTTCATGGCCCAAACGGTGGGCCAAGGGTCGGGAAGGGGTTAAGGAGCTGACCAGTCACACTACACAGTTGCTCGAGCGTCATGTATTAATCAGCCTCCTGCGATGCCTGCCCAATCATGGGTTTATTGCTTTGTCCTATCAGCGTACGGACGTCTTGTAATCCACAATTGTGGCACGCCTATGTGCTGTCCCTGCTGCACCAGGTCCGCCCATATTAGCTTGTTGTAGCGGTGTGTAAATGAGGTAAGCTAAGCTACAGATGGCTACTTGAGACACCCAGCGATGTAGCTAGCTATAGATGTAACGTAGCGTAGCGCACCTTGTGGCGGCGTGTAAAGGTGGTGCGTTTCCCGTTTGTAACCGTTTGGCCGTGCTCGTGCACGTGAAGTAGCGGGTTGTATCCATCCTGTCGTAGCGGCGTGTAAAGGTACCCTTAGGTGGGTTCACATTTGCGGACCCCTCCGCAGCGTTCTGCGGAGGGGATCCGCAATGTGACCGCAGCGGCCGCGAGCTCCTATCTTTATAATGGGAGCGCACGGTGCTGCGCTTGACAGCGCATGACCGTGCGCACCCATTCACTCCCATATGTGATCTGTGCGCAGGCGGATGCCTGCGCACAAATCACACAGTCTCATCCGCACCAGGAATGCAACATGTCGCATCTCTGGTGCGGACGAGACTGTGTGATTTGTGCGCGCAGGCATCCGCCTGCGCACAGATCACATGTGGGAGTGAATGGGTGCGCACGGTCATGCGCTGTCAAGCGCAGCACCGTGCGCTCCCATTATAAAGATAGGAGCTCGCGGCCGCTGCGGTCACATTGCGGATCCCCTCCGCAGCGTTCTGCGGAGGGGTCCACAAATGTGAACCCAGCCTTAAAGATCTACAAGGATATGTAAATAGCTTGGGAGTGAACTCCTGCTGACATATTCCCATGAAAAAGAACCTGTTACTTGCTGAAAAAAATAGTTAAATACTTGTAGAAATCTGAGCTTTCCTGATTGTGCCTCCTTTTCTTCATTTTGCACTGCATTGCTCCATTGCAAAAAAAATTCACCTATATGGCTTTAGGAGGGCATTATGTGAAATCTCTAGTTGTGCATCAACTGGGTGTTTCCCCAGTCTCTTTTCTGAGGGCATGGCTTTCTCCCTTACCTCCCAGATAATGATCTTCACAACGTCTAAGATTGATAGGCTAGGTACACACCGAGCCGTTTATTTTCTGCAGGATATTGACTGCCAGGAGATGAGTTTTTGGTGCAGAAATAAAGTTTTTAGCATCTTTTGTGCATTTTTCTTTGCGTTTTTCCCATTTGTTTCTATCATATAGGCTATGGGAAAAAATACATAAAGAATGAGGATGTTACTACTTTTTTCCTGCACCAAAATCTGCAGGTGAAAAATCCAGAAGGTGGGCACAGCGACACAGCACTTCAGAATTATCATTGATTTTGTTGGGATGCATTTCCCCTTGCATATTTCAGAGAAATCTGAAAGTAAAAACGCATGAAAAACACTAAGTGTGCACATAGTCACAGACTGCTCGATCAGCCGCTGAGCTATAATTGACAACGTCTTGGAGGGATAAAACCACACACCCAGAGTAGACTCTGAAAAAATGCCCAGTTGGACTGATAGCAGAAATTCCACATATTGTACTACAAAAGCAAACAGCATAAAATGGAAATAAGAAGTAGAATTAGGGTAGTTCAGGGATTTTTAACTCAGTTTTTTTAAAGCAAATAACAGGTCCTATTTTAAAGGGATTTTCCACCATTTTATCTGATATCCTACGGTATGACTAAAATAAGCCATCACTTACTGATAGGTTTGAATATTAACATAGATCTCCACCAATCTTCAGAGTAAAGTCTCATGCAGATGTCTTTGCAACATGGCCCGATCACGGACTGCGGTGAATGGACTGGCTGTGGGTCTACCGAGCATGACATCCTTATAGAAATATGTGAAGCTGTCAAGCTCTGCTCAGGAGACGCGCGGCGCCAGCCAGTGCTTGGACTGTCTTATGCGGACATCTGCATGAGCCCTACAGGTGCAGCAGAGCTGGTTTAAACTGCTGCTCCTTAACACATATTTCTGTCCACCGTGACACTGTAAGTTAATTCACTAGGACCAGATCCCCACCAAATTGGAAGTTATGGCTTGTTGTAGTATGCCAAAACCTTATTAGATAGGAATGGGTAAACTTCACTATGAAGCACAGTCTGTCATTGCATTTATATATAAAGGGAGTCTTTTA